>MU191603.1:21931-31975 GCA_016904865.1 Pissodes strobi
GAAAAGTTCTTCCAAATAAAAAAAGTAACTCAAATACGAAATTTGAGTTAAGTACATCAATTTTTAATTTCCCTTTTTTTTCTCGATTTTTTTCTCAAACGTTACGCCATCGGTGAATGCTTTGTTCTTTTGTTATTAGTATAATTGCCAAGTAACTTCAAAATTTATTTAAAGTAGACATTAGTTACATAGTTGCATAATGTTTCAGTTTTTACAGAGATGAAAGCCAGTTTAGGTATCAGTGTGTTGCAAACACATTTAAACAATTTTGGTCCAAGATAATTGTCCACAATAATTATTACAAAATACAATAATTGGAATGACTGACTCAATAATAATTAATTTCATATGTCAGAGCGAAGTAAAATTTTATTATTGCTATTTATTTGTTTTTATTCCAAATGCATGGCCTACTCTTCAAGACCAAATATTTTATATGGCTTTTTAGGATACTTGGGCATATTTTACTCATCGGGTGGAAAAGATAAATAAATTATTATTTGTTTTACATGAAATTAAAAGAGTTAGGTCTATTCGTGATTTTGAGTGGAAAAAATTTTGAATCAAAAGTGTTTAAATGTGTTTGCAACACACTAATACCTAAACTGGCTATTATCTCTGGAAAAACTGCTACATTATGCAACTATGTAACTAATTTCTATCTTAAATAAATTTTGAAGTTACTTGACAAGTATACTAATAACAAAAGAACAAAACATTCTCCAGTGGCGTAACGTTTAAGAAAAAATCGAGAAAAAAAAAGAAAAATTAAAAGTTGATGTACTTAACTCAAATTTCATATTTAGATTACTTTTTTAATTTGGAAGAACTTTTCCTTATAAGATTTTGCTGTATCTTTATAAATTAAGGTACTTTACTCTTGACGCGATTTCGGAAAAATGACATTTGCGTCCGCACTAAAAACAATACGTAAAATTTGAAATACTCGTTTACTGTTTTAGGCCAAGCACCAACTTTTATGAAAAATAAAATTTTCTGAGAATCCAATAATAAAGAAGTTTCCCATATGTTGCATACTTTTTTGGACACACTGTAGACTGTTGTAGATACATTGCTTGAGTTTAACATGAGTATATTTGATCAAACAGGTATATCTTAAGAACAGCCTGAAAGTGCTGACCCGCGAGGAAAGAGGAATCGGTCCCAAGCTGCGGTTGGAGGTGCACACCAAAATGCCATATAACTGGATGAACTTCCTTCGAAATTCCGAAAACAAAACGAATATGCATCGCATTCTCGCTAGGAGCAGATCTAATATCTACTTAAACACCAAAGAATGAGTCCATTCTTGTGTCTATATCTAACAATTTCACAACGTCAAACCATGGAGATGTTGATATGACTTGCCTTAATCCATATAACCATGAAGAAGCCGGCTCTCGCATGTTTGTATATCTGGCTCACATGTTAAAATTGGATACAGAAAGGTTCTGATTAGAACATCAGATACATATGTGGCTGTGTTACCTATATGATGCTGGGCCAAACTACAAGAGTTTGAGGTTTTATGGATTCACTTAACAACTGGGAAGCAACATAAGTATCTAGATATTCACCCAATCTCATCGGCATTAGGTAATTATAACCCTGTAAATTGAATAAAAATAAACTTCGAATAAAAAACATCATTCAACTAATTAGTTCTTTGCTGGGCCAGCATTACCTTGTGCACTTCCAACATTCCATGCTATAACAGGAAATGACAATGTGCCCTCTTTCTACAAGATTGGAAAGAAGACAGCCTGGAATGTCTTAAAGCTGCACCCTGAAGCCGTTCCTTTCCTAGAGATGCTCACGCAGGGAGAGGTATAGCATGCACAGCCTGGAATACAGCGATTCGTCATGGCTATGTACTACGGTGAGTAACCATATCTACAGATACTAATAAACGTATTACTTCGGCTTTACCGCAATTCAGCTATATTCTTT
This sequence comes from Pissodes strobi, assembly GCA_016904865.1. Taxonomy (NCBI): domain Eukaryota; kingdom Metazoa; phylum Arthropoda; class Insecta; order Coleoptera; family Curculionidae; genus Pissodes; species Pissodes strobi. The sequence continues at coordinate 23,882 of MU191603.1, forward strand.
TTTAAATACAATATACAGTGTTAAGCAGTACGAAAGCCTCACCAAATGCCGTCGGGCGCTTTTCGCTAATGGAAAACCTCTAGACAACATTTCTCCAACGGAAGATTCCCTAGATATCCAAATTCTGAGGATTTCTTACGAGACGCAGAAGGCCCGACAAGCCCCAATCCTGAACCTGCCATCACCATTAGTGTGCGACTGAAAAGCCGGTCCGAATTATGGAGGCTGCTCTATAAAACGAAGCCTACCAGCGCAAGGAGTTTGTAAAGAAAGGTTTGTGTCATGTACATTTCAATGTAAAAAGAAATGCGCTGGGAAATGCAACTGCACTAAATTTAAAGTTCTTTCCTATGAGTTTTGTAGTTGCCCGTGCCCTAAGGACCTTGATTAATGCCAAAAAAGTGCCAAAGTCTGATATTTATTACTCAGATTTGTGATGTAATAGATTTAGTATCATTACGTTCTGTGATTACGTCTAAAACAATAAATAATATTATCCATTAACAACGATATGGAATTAATGCTAAACGCTTCAAATGATGTTGTTAAACTACCTGTTTGTATTAAATATCGCTTTCCTTAATCTTGAAATTTTCTGTCCATCTTACAACTGAGGTAACCTAAACTTAACTGTTTTGAGAAAATTATATTTATGACAATATCGATTTAAGTACTTTCTCCCTTTTTAAAAAGAGTGTATAGGTCCATTGGGAGCTGATTTATTAATATTTTGTCTGTGGCAATGGAATAAGTCACAAAACGCCTTAGCTTTATACTTCAAAATTGACTTTATTAGTTTCTGCGCCTAGAGGGTAGGCAACCTGCCACCACCCCGCTGACAGATGGTCCAGTTGCGTTACAGAACACCTCCCGTAATATTTTTCATATTCACCCCTAGATACGGTCTGGTGTGCTCGCGGTTTTCTCAAATTTGCATATGGCAAGCATTCAACCCGCTATACCGCTGCTCTTCCATGGTTGAAAATTTGGTTCCACTTCTTAAAAGTGAGGTATGGGTATGCACTACCACTGTGCCAAATCTCAATGCTCTACTCAAAAATGCAAGGATGGTCCCAATATCGCTGACTAACCGTCGGCGTCGTACTAATAATTATAATAAATAAATATATCAATTGCTTTTAAGCGTCAGTTTTTTCTGAAAACGAAATAATGACGCAAATATGTATTAAAAAATTAGTAGGTGACAAAGCCCCGGCAAAGAAAACCTGCTTTCAAATCCATAGAATTATAAAAAGTGAAAATTTTATTGTGTTGCGTCCTTCGAAGCTTCTCAACGTATATAATTAAACACCTCATCGCGTACCTTCATTCAAATTCACCCGACTTCGCTGATTTTATGATATGCACGATCCATAATTATCTTTGATTATACTATGCAATTATCTTGCAGGAACAAATGTAGTCAATTGAAGTAGATTTAAACAAATGCCATTTGCGAGAAAATTTTCCTTTGGATGATAATAATAAGAGAAATTTACGACGTACCCTAAAATAAAAAATGTCTCTCATAACACTCTGTCCTAAAATTACTTTGGCCCTTCGATCCGGTTATATTGTAACCTACTTCGATCGTTTATTCATTTTTGGTTCAGTTCCGCCGAGAATTTATGAATGTCGAACCTCTATCATTACCATTTTCAATTTAGGAAAGTGCTTTCGCGAAGCTCGGTTCTAAGATCATTTGGCAATTGTAATAACTTTATTTCCTAGGTATGTATTTGTAGGACATCGACAAAATTTGAGTTTTTAATACGGCTTGCTTTTCTTAAATAAATAATAAAAAATATGGCAGTGAACATTAGGGATTTCATGTACATACAATGATCCTCTTGCTTACAAGATACAATTTATTTTCTTTAAAAATACGATTAATAATTATTCAAGCTCAAATTTGATATTTTTTTCATAGAACCGTGCAGATTTGTTGCAATTTCCGTTTCTCTGCAATATGGCAAAAGCCACCTCCTGGTTTTTAACACTTCCCGGCAAAGCAGGTAAGTGGTAACAATAAAGTGTATGCAGTTACAATGAGGAAGTTTCCTGCAAAAGTAAACTGATTATTTTTTTATTGCAAACTATAGAACAGTGAAAAAAATCGATGCGTATTTTTTTATTTCCACTAAAGATGATTATTACGAGAACTATGCCAGTTTTTAGTTTTGAATATATAGACATACTAAGCATGGTGCGACGTAACAATTCATGTGTATTGTGACGTCATAAGCACATTTCAAGGCGTTGTATCTGCCTCATTTTTCGACATATGGAAAAAAGAAAAAACACGTGTCCACTTATTTTTCATGGGGTATCGAAATCAGCAATAAAAAATTTTGATGAAACTTCCTCATTAGGGATGATCGAGGGGGAAATCACCTTGGAATTTTGGTGTACACATGAATGGAATTGCGTGGAATTGCATGATATTGCGAGGAATTGAATGGAATTTTATGAAATTGATTGGAATTGCGTGGTATTTCGTGGAATTGCATGGAATTGCGTGGAATTTCGTGGTATTGGTGGAATTGCTAAACTCAAAATGTGGTGTCATATCAAAAATTGATAAGCTTGAAATACATGAAAGACATTTTGAAGGGGCTTTACTAATAAAGTATACTAAAATATTGGATGTAGGTAAGCATGCGCGATCGAAGGCTTAGTTTGTACTGTTTACCATAAACGACGATGCACGCCATTATATAAATATCATTATTAGGGCAAAATTCTAGATTAAATTTCATTTAAAATGTAATAAATACTTAATGTATTTTATTATTGATTAACAAAAATATTTTTAAAAATATTACTTTCAAAGTTACTGCATGTGAAACATTGACACCGACAGTAATCCCGCATTTCGGTAAAATTTGCACCATCTGACAACGCCGGATATGCTTCAAGCTCGGCTCCAAGGGAGCAATGGCTTCTTGCTCTTTCTCTCTCTATTTTTCGAGATGAAGCTTGTCTTGTATGTTTTAGCAGTGTAGGTAGGTGCGTAGATCACGTGCTGAGCTCATTATTAATATTGCACGTTGCAATATAATATATTCATCTATAATCTTGCATCAGTCGGTCTCTTTCTTAACACGTTTGCCTTCTGTGGTGGTGCTTACTGATATATTTGATTTTTGTGTTTTATCCCAGTGCGTCATATATTCATAAATAAAGGTAAGCAAAATTCCAATCATACATACTGCAAAACCGTTTCATAGAAAATGATAAATTATACTACACGATCTAAGTCAAGACCAGAAAGGTGCGACCTCGGGTGAGACAAGCATGCAAAATATTGATGGTGAGTCAGTCTTGAGACGACTGCAAGAAAAGTCTTTAGATTTAATAGATTACTCAGAAAAGAATGTAGATTTATCAGGAAAGAGTGCGTTTGCGTAAATTTACCTAACGACCGAGCAGCTGTAATGAAAAAATCCAGTTTTTGCTGGTTGTTGAGTGATAGCAAAGGGCAAATAAGTAACGATAGACTAAAAAGATTTATAATATTACAGAAGTCGAGAGCTGATAAGAAATAGTATATTATGATATAAGTGTATAAGAGGGCCTTTAAAGCACGCGCGACATATTTCAAAACACGACGCGTAGCGGAGTGTTTTGTAAGTCGCAAGGGCTTTAAAGGCCTCTTATATACGTATATCATACGCTATTTTTTTTATTACGAATGCATCATAATCTCAAAAATGTTTTAAATATTAAGCTTAAGAGATATATTGACGAATATATTAATCTGTCACATTTGACATGATCAAATGTTTCTATAGCAACCTTTAAAAAAGTAGGCGCATCATTAACATCATTTTAAGCACGCTGCAGCGTGCGATAATCGTTGATTATGATGCATGCGTAATAAAAAAGAGCATTAGGAAACGGAAATATTGTAAAAAACCGAAACTTGAAGAAAAACCGGTGGAATCTGACGATACTTCATATTCGTCCGAGTCTGCATCCGAGGTTCTGTCTTATGACGATTCCACAGACACAGAAATTTTTTCAGACGACTGCAGGGATATCCAACAACCACACCGTCTGGACTCAGATACTGAACATTATTTGGATATTGAAATCGAACATTTTTACGCTGTGCACTATGAGGAAGGCTGGTTTATTGGGTGAGTAATTGAGAAAGTTAAGGAAAGAGAATATAAAATGACGTTTCTTAAAAAAGAAGGTAACGATTATAACTGGCCCAAGAATGTAGATATTGCTAAAGTGCATCAAGAATTCATATTTTATGGATCGGTAAATCTTATTGGCTCTGACCCGTTTAAACTAAAACGAGCTGATCTTATTTAAATTAATACATCTCACAACGTTTTTAAAAAGGAGCTGTTATAAGATTTCTTGCATGTACATTCCTTCAGTTAGTTAAAACGATTCCTTAGCATTTAATTTTATTTGGCAAACAGCTGCAATTTTAGTGTTGTTTTGACAAGTCTCTCTCAGAAGATGTAGATCAAACAAACCGAGCAACAAACCTAAATCCAATGAATAAAGAATAGGGAGGAAGGAGCAAAATACATATTGACATTTGACCGGAATGGTTCTTGCATATGGCGACCCAGATTACCAGTGGCGTCTCCTAAAACGATTGTGCAACAAAAAAATAAATACCTATACTATGTATTTACATAGTTTTGTTGTTTATTACTTACTGGTACAGTGATCTCAAAATAGTATATTGTGTAACTAGTAGGAAAAGCAAAACATTCATGGACGATTGTGGTAATTACTGGCCGAGGCTTTTCCTACGTGTTGCACAAAGTATTTTTTATCCGATCGGAATTAATTAGAATACGTACTTATAAAAATAGAGCTAAATATTACTCTAAATAAAAACGGTGTTTTAAATTTAAACTCATCATAATATAAAGTTTTGAATCGAGCGAGTAACTACGAAAATTACAGCTAAATGTTACTTTTGATAAACGTCAGATCAGACAAACAAGGCGTTTGAATAATGTCATATTCCCTCCTAGAACGGAAATGTTATATTCCTGTCCTAGGTCGGTAATGTTATATTCCCTTACAGTTTACAGTTATTGCCTATTCTCGTACAGTTATTGCATGATGCTAAGCAACGAATACAATATACTGAAATGATGACTTTTGCGGTGAGAAAACACTTCGGAAAGGTGTAGTTTTTCGCCCGATCGGATAAAAAAGTTATAAATTATAAATATTGCCAATATGTATATAAATATACGTGCGTTTTTTGCGAATCATAATATAAATATTTTATCTTTATGCTAGATAGTTTATAATTAAATTCCTTAGGATAAATTTCAGATGTGTAAACTTCCTTTTATTAGCTAAATACCTATGTAAAGAAATCTTGGGAAAATACCAAGAAAAAGTGGTGTGTGAAAAAATTTAGTTTTCACTATAATATGCTCTTAACCAATAATTTTTTGGAAAAATATACCTGTTTTTCAGGTTAATAGGTAAAGTGAAGTTTTAAATAAATAACATCACTAATTGGCAATTATTCTAAATTACATGCATGGTTACATATTGTATTACATGAATGATTACGAGGTATGTAAAAAGCAGCACTTTTCCGAAAAATAAAAGCAACTTTCTGCTTTTTTTTTTTCGATAATTTTTGTATCTAAATGTAAATGTAAACATATAAGTTTAGGCACCTGAAATTTACATACAGAAGTCCATTTAAAATGGAAAAGTATGAAACATAACGTTAAAAATGTTTTCCGTTAAATCCTATGGCTTGCCTTAAAAAAAAACACTAAAATATCTAATAAATTAGTCGGCCTTAAGATATTTTGTAAAATTGTCTGTAAATTGCTGTCATTTAAAAAAACGTTTTTGGGAATTTTTCTTTCCAGTATTGCTTTTTTAGTACTTAAACAAAGACTGGGTAATAAAAATGAAAACGAATTTTTGCAAATTTTGGGTTGTATTCGTTTTAAATAAGGCATGACAGTATAGTATATTATATTATATGACTCATTCTGACGTTATGTTTTGGTGCTTCCTACGTTTTGATGGTATTTCTTGTGTTTAATGCTATTTTTGCGATTTACTTTGATTTGGAACATTGTTTATTTGTTTAGTAATATTATTGTAGATATTGCGTTAATTCATATAATGTTTAATTAGATATTTAGTGGTAAAGATATGTATTTTGGATTAAAGAAGCAAAGTAAACATGGTTAGTTCTGCAGCTTGTGACCTTTCTAAAACTCCAGCAAATTCAGAACTTTGAATAACATTTCATCGGTAAGTAGATACTTTACCCCTTATTTTTTTGGTTTTTACCATTTAAAAAAGCAAAATAGCTATAAATTGTCTAATTGTTAACAAATAGGTGACAGATCTAATTATGGGCCTACCCGTAAAAAATATACCATTAAAAATCAATTTTTGCAAGGACATTGGACAGTGCTAAAGGTAATAAATACATTTCTTTTATACTTGACATGTCAAAGTTTTTTCTGAGAATAAAATGCTAAAATTAGTTATTAGAATATATTATATTTGGGCATTTGAAATGGAAAAATAAGCAAAATATGGTTAGATAATAGTGGGGTAGTTTTGAAATGAGCTTCTTATAAAAAAAAATATGTAGGGTATTTAGAAAACGGGTTTCCGCTATTATAAAAGATTTTTGAAAAAATCCTTTTGAGAGTGTTTATATAGGTGAAATGTAACAATAAACCGCCACGGCAGCTTAATAAAATGCTTGTTTGTTCTTAACAAATATTGGCAGCAGCGCAGTATTATCGTTCTAATATTTCACTTCACGCATGGTTCTTCGCTCGCTCCGGGGGCGCCAAACCAACCAATCACAACTAACCCAAACTAACATAAGGCATGCCCAAAATCAAGAAAAAACAACTTTGGAAAAGCGAAGGCTCAAAATTGGTGTAGGTACCTAGACACGTGCTAATTCATATGTTTTTTTCTTGATTTTAGGCATGCCTTGGGTTAGTTTTGGTTGGGGGCGCCTCCAGAGCCAGCGAAGCGAGCGAAGGGCCATGCGTGAAATGAAATATTAGAACGATAACACTGCGCTGCTGTCAATATTTGTTACTGACAAATCATAGAAACAATTTTATTAAGCTGCCGTGGCGGATTATTGTTACATTTCAACTATATAAATACGCTAAAAAGAAAATTTTCAAAAATCTCTTATAATAACGAAAACCCGTTTTCTAAATAATTACCTACCTAATTTTATTATGAAGAAGCACCCTTCAAAACTAACGCACTATTATCTAACCATATTTTGCTTATTTTTGCATTTCAAATGCCCAAATATATTCAAATAACTAATTTTAGCATTTTATTGGCAGTATAAACTTTAACAAGTCAAGTATAAAAGAAAAGTATTACTTTAAGCACTGTCCAATATTCTTGCAAAAATTGATTTTTAATGCTATATTTTTTACGGGTACGCCCATGATTAGATCTGCCACCTATTTGTTGACAATTAGACAATTTATAATTTTGCTTTATTAAATGGTAAAAAACAGAAAAATAAGGGGTAAAATACCTACTTACCGATGAAATGTTATTCCAAGTCCTGAATTTGTTAGAGTTTTAGAAAGACCACAAGCTGCACAACTAACCATGTTTAATTTGCTTCTTTAGTCCAAAATACACACTTTTACCACTAGATATCTAATTAAACACTATATGAACTAACGCAATATCTACAATAATATTACTAAACAAATAAACAATGTTCCAAATCGAAGGAAATCGCAAAAAATAGCTTTAAACACAAGAAATACTATCAAAACGTAGGAAGCACCAAAACATAACGTCAGAATTAGTCATATATGGTTCCTCCGCAGCCTCCTCGATGTTTCAGAAGTTCGTCTCACGTATTACGTGTCAAACGGCGCACAAGCTCCTTCCTTTCTCTTCTTTATTCTTTGCCTAAATCAGGATGATTCTTGTGCATCAATTAGCTCAAAAAATTAGTTTTAAGAATTCTGAGCTCTTTTAATAAAGTTTGTACTAACTCGACGAAAAATTCCTACCAACTTAATTTGTTATATGTGATTTAATTGGAGCTGAGATTAATTAATACGCAGA
>MU191604.1:0-19437 GCA_016904865.1 Pissodes strobi
TTCCTAAATCTGAGTTACTCTCCTACACGCTAAGTAAGGCGTGTCGTCACAGATAAAAAACACAAGTCGTGACAATACTATTTTATATACCTATGTATTTACGGGAAAATACGACTAGTAAAAATACCTGTCTTTCTTAATTAATGTAAATTATATAAAACCAGAATATTTGTTAGGTTTTTTACATTTCTTTTTGGCCTATATGTCACAGAACCACCTGTATTGTTACATGTTGTAGACTGTGAGATTCTTGGTTCATCCAAAGTTTCTTGAGCATCAGACAAATCAGGTAGGGCTAAACTTTGATCTGGAATATAATAATCTAAATTTTCTATCCTTTCATTATTAACTGGAATATCATTTCCAATCTTCCTTATTTGCTTTATATGCCTTTTCCATATTCTACCGTCATCAATTTTAACAAGATAATGTAATCTACCTAATTTATTTGTAATAATTCCGAAAACCCACTTAATTTTACCAAAATAGTTCCTACATTCCACCCTATCTCCCTCTCCTAAAACACGAACCTTTTTAGAATAATTGGCACATGTTCTGATTATCTGCATCAGGTAATAGCAAATATAACCTAGTTCGAATTTTTCTTTTAAATAAAAGTTCTGATGGTGAAATAGTAGTTGTGCTGTGAGGCATAGTTCGGTATGGCAAAAGTAACTTTTGTAATGCACAATGTAAATTTTGTTTATTCTCAAATCGTAATGACAAGAGTGATTTTTTTTAGAGTTTGAACAAATTGTTCTGCTTGACCATTTGTTGATGGATTGTAAGGTGCTATAAGCTTATGACAAATGCCATTAACTTTAAGAAAATCTTGAAATAGCGTGGAGGTAAACGTGCTTGCATTATTAGACACCAACACTCTAGGAATGCCATAAGTAGCATATATTTCTCAGCCATTGGTAATCGTAGATAAAGAAATAGAGTCCTTCAAAATTTTTACTACTGGCCATTTAGAGTATGCGTCTACCAGAATAAAGATCATTTTACCCAAAAATGGACCTGCAAAATCTACATGCACTCTTTGGAAACATTCTGTAGGATATTCCCAAATATGATTATCCACTTTTGGTGGATTATTTTTAAATAAATTACAATATGAACAATTTCTAGCCATTTTTTCAATATCTGAATCAATCCCAGGCCACCAACAAATACCTGTAGCAATTGATTTCATTTTAACAACGCCAAAATGACTATCGTGTAACTCGTCCAGTACCTTACTCTGTAATTTTTTTGGAACGACAGTTTTGTGTTGCCTCATAATAACTCCTTGCTGAATAGAAAATTCAGATTGGTCAATATTGAATCGATCCGGTGGTTTTAATATTTTACCGGTTTGTAAAGCAGTTAAAATTTTATTTAAAACTTGATAATTTTTAGTAACTCCTGCAATTTTTTTGCAGTAACTGGAAGAGTCTCAATACGAGCAAATTCAAAAATATCTACTACATCGTAAAGAGATCTATTTGAATTTTCTATTGGCAACCTGGACAAACAATCTGCATTAGCATTTTTCTTAGAATTTTTGTATTTAATATCGTAATTGAATCCTTGCATGGAAAGTGCGTAATGTTGCATTCTCATCTCATAAACCACTTGTAAAGCCAAACATTTGCACTAATGGTTTATGACCTGTATTCAGAGTAAATTTATTTCCGTATAAATATTGATAAAACTTCTTTAAAGCAAACACAATATTATACGCTTCTTTGTCTATTTCACTATACTTCTTTTGAGTAGGAGACAAAGTTTGTGATGCGTACTGTATAACACGATCTTGAGACTTGAGATAAAACTGCACCAACTCCGTATAGAGAGACATCTGTAGATACTACCAAGGGCAATTTTGTATCAAAATGAACAAAAAAATCTTTACTCTGAAAAGCAGCTTTTGCCGGCAGAAATGAATTTTCACTTTCCTTAGTCCACTTAAATAAAACATTTCTACATAATAATCTATTTAGTGGATAAACAATATAACTCAAAGTTTTAATAAATCAACCATAGTAATTAATCATGCCAATAAACGCTCGAAGCTCTGTAATGTTCCTTGGTCTTGGCATATCATTAATAGCGTCAATTTTCTTTTCAGATTTATGAATAGCAAATTGATCTATAACGTAACCACAATAATCAACAGAATCTCAAAGATCTTTTTTCTTTATTTATTCGAATATTGTATTGATCAAAACGTTGAAATACTTCTTCTAGTCTTTTTAAAGGTCTTTCATCTGTCTCCCCAGTTATTTTTATATCATCAAGAAAAACCGAAACATCTTGTATACCCTGTAAAATATTTTCAATTTCTCTCTGCGAAATAGTTGGTGCAGATGTTATTCCATATAAAAGTCGAGTGCACTGATAAAGACCTTTATGATAAATGTCGATCTTCAGGACGTACCGAAAGTTGTAAATAGGCTTGCCATAAATCTATTTTTGAAAAAGTTTCCCACCTGCCATAGATGAGAAAAGTTCATCTATCGTAGGTAAGGGATGGTCATCAATATCTCCACAAAGTCTTACACGATTGTTGTTTTTTAGAATCGGAATAATGGGTGTCACCCATTCTGACATATTTACTTTTTCTAAAGTACCGGCTAATTCTAATTCTTCTATTTCTCGTTCAACTATAGGAATTAACTTGAAATGTACTGTACGAGGTTTTAGAAGAACTGGTTTTGCATTAGGTTTCAGGGCTAATTTGGCTTCAATGCCCTCAATTTTAATGTATTCTTGTTAAAATATTTGTGAATATTTTTTAAAAAGCACATCTAACTGGTATTGTATATCTGTAGATACTAAACTTAAAGCACCTAAATTGAAATTTGGCATTTGTCGAAGCCATTCGCGACCCAACAATGGTTGTCTAGTTGACGATAGCAGTCTTGTATCATCCTTTTCTTCCGACAAACCATCGGCCACTCTGAGACAACTTAGAAGACAACAGACTGACTCAATCAATCGAGACTTAAACTTAAACAGAATTCTTGAATGGAGATCCAACAATCTTGTAACCTTGACTGCTAGAAAGACACATACACTTTGTTCTCCCGAAGAAAACCAGGGGAAACTACCTTGACATGGAGGGGGAAATCCTTTCTCCATCCTCCAATCTTCCGCTTCTTGGAATAACCGCAAGCACTAAATTTTCATGGGATGAGCATGTCCGAGGTCTCGCCAAGTGTGCCTCTCAAAAACTGGGTGTACTTTTCTGTGCCAAAAAATACTTCAGCTCCCATCAGCTGCTTACACTATATAAAGCGCAAATCAGAGCTGCTTTGGAATATTGCTCTCACATTTGGAGTTTTGCTCCCAAACATACTCTAGCGCTCTTAGACTCCATCCAGAACCGAGCTGTGTTAAAGACGAAACACTGACTCGTTCCCTTTACACCTTGGAACATAGGCGGATGGGTGATCTCTCCCTTTTTTACCGATATTATCACGGAGGGTGTTCGGCCGAACTGACAACTCTGATTCCCTCCAGTGCCAGCTTTGTTCGTTCCAAACGACGAGTTAGAAGCTCTCATCCATATGCTCTTCAACAGAGCACACCCAGAACCAGCCTCTACCACAATTCTTTCTACTGGCGTGTTACGAGCATCTGGAACTCCTTATCAACCGAATTATTCCCCGTTGGCTACAGTCTAAACATCTTTAAGAAAAAAGTCCATCGGTATCTTTCCTTCCCGCCGTTTCCTACTTGCAATGCCCATTAGGGTATTATTGGCAACGCCTTTGCAAGTGGACTGATGCAAAAAAAAACCTCATTAATTTAAGCATTTAATTCTTTAGAAAAGTTTGAAATTTTTACCTGTGCTGTAATATAACCTAATATTTGAAATTCGGTTTTACAATAACTAACGAGTTTTAAATCAGAATTTTGAATAGGGAGCTGTGAAAAATTTTGTTGCACAAAGCTTTGGGTTAAAAATGTAACTACTGCCCCACTATCAATTTCGAACTTTATTAGTTCGTCATTTACCTAAATATCTAGCCAATATTTATCCCTAAATTTCTTATGTTTGTAATTAGATTCATTCGCAGTCAAAATTTCATCCACCTGATTTGTATGAGTTTTTTCTGACATTCTAAAACAAACTTTCTGCAGATGTCTTCGAACTCCACATGCTGAACAAGAACATACTTTGGAACCCCCTATAGGGTGATTTGTACTAGTGTTTCCTGTAGACTGTTTATTGGGAAGCTCCTTTTGGATATTTTTGAACTGTCCATGTCCTCTTGACACTTGGCTGGTTGACTGGACCATCACAGCTGATCTGATGTCATTTTGAAGTTGATTAGCATAATTTTCTGACAATTCCATGCTAACCGCAGTCTTCACTGCTTTATCGAAATCCAAATCACAAGTCTCCAAAAGTCTTGCCTGGATCCTTTTGCTTGTTAGTTCAAACACCAATTGGATTCTTAATGCTGTCTTTAAATAGGTTCCAAAGTTGCAATTTACACTAAATTTTTGAAGTTCAGCTACAGAATCTTGTAACTTTTCGCCATGGTGTTGTTTTCGTTCGTAAAACCTGCAATTTTCTGCGATTTCCAAAGGCTTAGGTGAGTAAAATTCCTCCAATTTTTCTATAAGATCCTGGTATGTACATTTGGATCTTCAGGGGCTATTTTATTGCAAATTATTTCAAACGATGTAGAACCAATATAATGTAGCAAATATGAAACTTCTAACTCAGTTTTAACTTGAAATACCTTAAAAGCTCCTTTCAACCTTTTTAGCAATAACTTTAAATTCATTCTTCCCGGTTCAAAAGCTTCTATATTGAAAGACGTTCGTACCAGAGAAATTTCCGCATTAAATAGTATGAAAATATTAATAAATACTGAATTCTTATGTTGCCGATCAAGTTCATTTAAAACTAATTTTTGTCATTTAAATATATCAGTCGATAATTATCTAGTTAATATGAAATTAAAATTAATATTATGGGTTGAATCTACATAAATACAGCAGTAGAATATATTATTTAAAATTGTTAAATAATTTCAAATATGCAGCTCATATTTTATGCTCAAAGATCGGTCGCTTCGTACGGTGGAAAAAGGTGAAACATTTGTGACGACTGCGCGTCGGCGCAATTTTTTGAGATGTGATTCTGATGGAAAGGTAGGACAGGAATTTTAGATCTATCTTGTACCGACGACCAGAGTGAGGGTTGAGAAGGTAGGCTTGACATTTTCTTCATTTCTTGCGTTATCTGATTTTTATTTCAAGTTTTCTATATCGGAAAGTCTGGAGGCAGAATAAAGCTGCTAAGCTTGTGAATCTCTGATATCTGTCTACTACCGTTTCATATACCACGTTGTCTTTTGCCGTGGGTATGTTTTTGTCTGTAGGGCATGTGGGATAGTGTTTTTCTGGAGCTTCTGGCTCTTGGATAAGAGAAAAAAAGGGACTTGTTCCTACAAAAGCAGGGCTTATTAAATTTCGGATTTAGTTTAGCAACCCAACTAAAGAATCGATCAAATTGGCCTATAGGTTTTACATTTAGGTACTAGTTAGAGGTAGCATTTTTAGAAATTAATAACTAAAACTGTCTATAGTGTGGGAGACTCAGTCTAGTTTTCTCTGGTATCGTTATCGAATGTTTTGGGTTATATGAGGAATCAGAGTTAAACTTAGTTAGTTATTGTTCGGCCTATATAAGCATTTTATCGTCACTTCGTTATTTAAAGAGCACCTTCTCAAGCCCTTCTCGACCGGGGTGGGTACAAGCTCTTAATAACTCTGTTCCTTTATTTCGATCTAAATTTGTCATTACCTTTATTTTTGAATTAAACTGATTTTTGAGTTAGAAAGTAGTTTTCAGGCAACAATTGCATTCTGATTATCTTTTTAAGTTTATTGATTTCACTTTTGTTTTTGCCTGATTATTGTAATTGTGTTTTTTTATTTAATTGAAATACTGTTCATGACAATATTTCTCAGCTTAGATAGCTATTTATTTTATTTATTATAATTGTGTGCAAATTGGCGGAGGCATATTTAATTAAACATCATAATTTTCTTCAGCATGTTTTGGCATTTTCAGCATTGTTAATTGAGAAGAATTATTTCTCGCTATCTCTTGCCAAGTTCTGTAACCTAAGCTTAGACAAGCGACACTCTCCGCCAAGTTGAAACAGAGTTGTAACAACATTCTTGGTGAACTCTTTAACTGCCTTGTACTGTTTTTTTTTCATGCTACTGAGTACACACGCACTCGTCTTACCAGGACAGCTGCCAGTGACGTCACAGGACAGATCCTAGGCACTGCAACAGCTTTCAGTAACAATCTCCAGGAAGCTCGAAGGAACCACAAGGTGATTAAAGGGCAGCTATACCAAGAAAATTAAATAGAATCTTAAATTTAAACCCCTATTTTTGTTAGAAGGAAATCTAAATAGAATAATTGTTTTTTGAAATTCTTAATCTTTTATTTTGCACTTTTTCACAACTACACTCGGAAATAAATTTTAATCAGCATGCTCCGAACCTATACACTCTGAGTTATCTTTCAGTTTATATTTTTAGTAAATAAGCCAATTCGAATTATATTTTAACCAATTGAAGTTGATCTTAACAAGACAATGATTTAGACTCCTTCTGATCCCCTAGACGTACTTTATATTTATTTTCTCATATGACATACAATCAATAATAATAAGCGAGTACATCCACCGGATGTATTCGGAAAATAATTTGTTTTTACAGCGTACTTGATAGTATTTTTATATACCTATCTTAGGTACGGGAAAACATGACTAGTAAAAATACTTAACACGTCCAAAGAGAAAACAATACCGTTAGAGGGATTCATTTCAACTCGAATTTAAACAAATTTTACAATTTTTAAATTAAATACCTAGAGGCACAAGAAAACAAAACCACAAAGCCGACTACCGAAAACAGAATATATTTTTAATAAATAAAATCTTAGTGATAGATATGGCCTCTGATATGGCAATACTGCATTATTAAAATAAAACACAAATCAGCTTACATTATTGTAAGTGCCCTTGCCTTACCTTACCTCCTCATTAACAACACAACCATATAAAACAACAGTATTAATTATTAGTTTTTGAACCGGAAAACCAGCCTTGAAAAATTAAAATTAAAAACAAAAACACCCACTGATAGGGACGCTCCAATTCAATCGTGACGGTCGTGATCGACGTGATCTAATTTTAATTAGGAATAAGCATCTGACGACCTGACATCTGCCACGACCTTGACCCATCCAGAAAAAAAGAGCAAAGAGATGAGATGAGGAAGTTGACAATAAATCGTTGCCAAGTTTCAAATAGGCATCTACCCCTAATACTATGAAACAACGGATTGTAGTACCTACATATTTTTTATTTGGTTGTTGGGTATTAAATTTTATGATAAACTTTGATTGTATTTTTATAGCTTTATGATTGGAAATTAGTTAAAAAACCTTATATATCTATAAAATTTATATAAACATTAGGTACTTGAACATTTCAGATTATATGGTAGTTTTTGCATGTGAGGTCCAGCCGCAGTTGCTTTATATGACGAGGCGCCACTGAATTGTACTTACTTCCGACTGACAAAAGAGATGTGTTTATTGAACGAAGGACTTTTATATTCCAGATAGTAACTAAATTTCCAGTCATTTCACCCCAAGGGAGTAGAGCAGCAAATCTTAAATCCCACACCATGAATTCTGAAAGAGGTAAAAATCCTTGATTAAAGATGATAAGCTACTGCAACTCAACCTAAAAAGGGAGCTGATAGGCCTCAGTGAAGCCCGGAGAATAAATTCGGGAAGCTCATCTTGTTATATGGGACCAGAAAATTCGCTAAGGAGAACTGGGATTCATAATCCATAAGGAAGCATATAGAGAAAATCAAGGACATGAAACCCATTGCTGAACGGGTTCTATGTTCAATCCAGTTGTATATTACTCAACATTCTCTATATAAAAGAAGGGCGTGTTGTTTTTTCCCGATAACCTAAACCGGAATAATTAACAGAGTCTCTTCTCTATTCTCTATTCCAATCACCGCCGGCATGAAAAGAATAAAAGCGTCCGTGTGCACCATCGTTCCGCTTGTAATTTAGAATTCACTCATGGCGAATAATTAATTTCTTCCGGTAAATTAGGTTTTTCGTTTGAGATATGCTTGAATTGCTTATAATAAAGTTTTTAAGAGTTATGTTGAGTCTTACTTAGATTTCATTTCGGTTATTAAATTTAACTTAAATGAAGAGTAAAGGCTGAGCGCATGTGCGAAACATATTAAATAAAAATCCTTTTATATTTAATTTATCAGCAGACTTAATTTGATTACACTCACAGCTTAGTTCACTTTAAGCACTTGACAGATTTAACACTCGACTACTATCGGCACATTTGTATGACATATGCAGTACTCAGCACCCACAATAATAAAGATATTTAAATAAAAAGTTTTGACTAAGGAAACCTTTTGGACTTTTTATACCTTTATCTTGCGAAGATTATTTTCAAATTGATTAAATCAATGTATCATCTCACTGGTAATCAATAGACTTCAAGTATCTGCGTGCTCATTTGAGGTATTATTACGAGTAGAACCAACAAGGCCAGGTAAGATGGTACTCAATTTATGAGGCGGAGCCCCTTTTTTCCAAATCAAATCAAAAATCGCTTTATTACCACAAAAATAATATCCAATGACAAAGCTTCCGTAATAACTAGCATTCAATGTATAAAATCTAATATCCAAACAAACATAGTCAAGGGTAAAATATAACTATATACAAACAACCAGTGCACAAATAAGGAAGGGTACTAAAGCAAGACAAACACAATTATACACCAAAATATACTAAACAGAAAAATAGAAAACCTACAAGGCATCCTCAAAAAATTCACTTAGGCTGTAATATGCCTTTTGCAATAAAATTTTCTTTATCAAATTTATGAATGTCCTCTCATTTGAGGCAGCTTGAGGCAGGTGATTATACATTTTTTTACCTTCATAGATGTGAGACTTCTTAGTCTGTGTGAATTTTGGGATAGGTAGGGACAATTGATTATTATACCCAGCTTCATATTGATACGATGCCCCTAAAACGTTTATAAATAAGAAGAGCCTTGCCAATTATTAACAAACATGTCAGTTTTAAAATATTTTGTTCAATAAACAGTGGTCTACAGTGAGCTCTAAAATTGGCCCTACAGATATAGCCAATGACCCTCTTCTGGAGCACAAACACAGAATCAAAGCCAGGCTACAGAACCCCCAAAACTGTATGCCATACCTCAAAAGGGATTCAATAAGGCAAGAGTAGACAATTCTTGCCATGATACTACCCAGCTCATTCGAAACAATTCGCAAAGTATAACAGCCAGAAGCTACCTTCGAACTCATACCATATATATGTTCACTGAATTTCAGTTTATTGTCTATCCAGAGGCCCAAAAACCTTAGACAGTCTTTACTTGCAACAGGACAATGAATGTCACCCGTCATATCAACACAGTCTGGATCAGAACATCAGCATCTGTGCCCAACCATAGAATTGAAGTGTCATGGGCAAACAATGTAAACCTGCCCTGTATTTTGAGTGCAGCTAGATCATTGACATATAAGAGAAAGAGCAAGGGGCCCAGAATGGAGCTCTGGGGACTCCGTGCTTAATTGGAAGAATATCAGATATGCCATTTTGATTTTTTACTAGCTGATTCCTACCAGAGAGGCAAGATGTAAACCACTCCAGCACCAAACCATAGCAGTTTTCGCAGGAGTATCGCGTGATTAACACAATCGAACACCTTAGAGAAGTCGCAAAACACCGATGCGGCAAACTCTCCCTCATTTAGTCCTAGATAAAGATGATCCAAAAGTACCTTTCTGACATTGAAACCGATCTGGCATCCAACCTAGATACTATAAAGATTAACAAACTGAAGCATTATATCCTTAACATGTCTCTCAGTAATCTTGGATAGGGATGGAAGCAGAGAGATCGGACGAAAGTTGGCTGGGTTGTCCGACTCACCGCCCATAAACAAAGGTTTAACAATGACAGTCTTCAGGCAGCAAGAAAAAATCCCACTGTCGAAAGACGAATTTATTGCGCTTGATAAAATATTCAGTATTCAAATAATTCGTATTATCTTTTCCATACCAACTATTCCTGATGGGCAACTCTTCTTCCTCCGACCCGGAATTTTCCTGTTCTGTTTCAGTGTCCTTTTAATTCTCGTCACTGTCTTCGGCCAATCTTTCTAGTTCCTCTAGCACAGCTCTTCTATGATTGTCCATCCCCTGCAACTGGACGCTATTGTTTTGCATTTACTGCAAGCGAATACTACAGGGGCTATCGCAATTTCCTTACACATAAGCATTGGAGCTAACTCAGACCAGAGATGCTCTTCCCAGAGTTGGACTTGGCTGCCAGTTTGAGGTTCGGTTTACAGGTTTAAGTCATCCAAGGAGAGCTCCGCATGTTAATGCATATGAACATTAGATGAACAGATATGGTGTGAGACAAAGTCTGCTGGACTGCTGGTCTGCTTGAGAATTCTGACCGTTGGAAGTTAAGGCTC
The DNA here is from genome assembly GCA_016904865.1 of Pissodes strobi. Taxonomy (NCBI): domain Eukaryota; kingdom Metazoa; phylum Arthropoda; class Insecta; order Coleoptera; family Curculionidae; genus Pissodes; species Pissodes strobi. The sequence goes on from MU191604.1 coordinate 10,599, forward strand.
ATTGTTACTTGTGTTGCCTTGTATGTCGACATAATAGCGTGAATTACTAAAATGCATAAACAACTAAGTAAGAAAGTGAAAAATATTACGTAAACGTTAAAGACAAATTATAAACAACGCGAGCAGTCAACACAAGCGATTATATATCTTAAACGTGCGACGATCAGCACATTTTATTATATAAATACGCTGGCGAACCATCAGTTCGGCAGACTTTGTTTCTCACCTTAACCAGTTCCCTGCAGAGCACATGTTCATGGAGTCCTAACCTGCATTCGTAGACTTGGGGGGTTGCCTACCTTACAGTAGTAAAAGCCGAATCTACGATAAATTTGTCAAAGTTCTGGGAGAGATAATTTTCAAATTAGAATCTGTTAAGTAGTTAAAGTGCAGAGTGACTTTGAGTGTACTTAAGACAAAGCTAACCATAAATATAACACAACACAACTCTTAAGAAAACTATATTATAAAACAATAACCAAAGACATATAAATAATTAGTAGTAGTAATCGGGTATAGTGTCAACTCATTTCTGCGGACCAATAGATATTGTTATTGTTTTCTCGTAAAGTATTTGTAAGTAAAGTATTTGACCAATAGACGTTTTTATTGTTTTCAACTAAATGCATTTCTTTATCATCTGTTCTCACCTGACGTAGATCCATTCCGAATATAAGCTATATATCCCGCACCCCAACTAAGGCACAGCATACAGGTCGTAAGAGTAAGAGACCTACAAATACGTGATAAATTGGTGGAGGTGCCGGGTAGATCAAGTTCAAACTTGGGGCAGGGTTATAATTATTTAGTAGTCTAGGCATTTTAGTAGATGATTATGGACAATGAGAGATATAATGACAATTTTTAAAACCTTTATATTTTATTGGTTCCTGCAAAATATTTAATTCCTTTATCACAGTTCGAGTCTGCATCAATACTAATATTATTCAACAAAGCTCTCTATTTGAAATTTCATTGTTAAATGTAAATATTGTTAAATATATGTTTATTTCCAGCATAAACTTAGACCTATGCAAATACATAGTATTCTCTTCCGTATACACACGTGCCGTATAATGAAGCGATACAATTTAATTCAATGATATAACTGGGATTAATGTGGGCTTTTACTAGCATTTGAAATTCATTATGAACCATAAATTTAAATAACTCATCATAGTTTCGAATGGATAGACTTACAATTATTGTTATGTAGGCAGATTACATTTTCGTTTTATAGTAACTCTGTTTATGCATTATATTATTTTCTCGGTAGATATTTTTTCCATAATAAAATCTTATCTCCTTAACTTCAAAAAATTTGGGCGTGACACGTAACAGAGCTTATTACATGATGGCGCCCTTCATCGCAGTAGTAAGTTAATGGGGGAGAGTAGTTTCAAGGTCGCATATGCCGTATCCTACTACCACAAGAATAATAAATAATCAGAATCCAAACTCTCAACTGTCACCGTGTATATTGACTAAAAGCGCTGGGTGACCTTCAGTCCACGTCAAAGCCATAATTCCATGAGCGTGCTTACTACATTTTGACTGATTTAATATTATCCATCTTATTAAGAAAACGGAAGGCGGGATAGCTGAACCATTTTTTATACAGTGCTGAACTTTAGTTGAGAATAAAAGACACTAACCGAAAGTTGATTGGACGACTAACCCAAACTAACCAAGTCTATTCAAATTGATTATATCGTATCGGAACCGGCTCAAATAAGAAAAATAAGTTGGGGCTAAGTGAAACTAACCGAAAGTGGATTGGACGACTAACCCGAACTAACCAAATCTATTAAAATTGAATGTAACTTATCGGAACCGGTTCAAAAGACTAAAATAACTTGAGACTAAGTGAAAGTAACCGAAAGTTGATTAGACGACTAACCAAAATTAACCAAATCCTTTAAAATTGATTTTAAGGTATCGGAACCGGCTCAAATAAATAAAATAATTTGAGACTCGATAAAGAAGTATTCACTTCTATTACGTGTAGGTACTGCGATACTCGTGACTTCTTTTATTTGTAAAAATGAATGCCTATTTTTTTATGTACTTTATTCCTTGAAGATAAATGAATAGATTGTTTTGCATGTTAATGATATATTTGTTATAACCGGTTCAAATGTCTAAAATAAATTGAGACTATGCCAAACTAACCGAAATTTGCTTCGACGACTGTCTCTGTCCGTCACACGACTTATCTCCAAAACCGTTAGGACGATTTCTACCAAAATGGTTATTTAGGAGTTTCGGGAATATATCTCTAGACGTTTTATAATTTTTTTCTTTAACCTTACAATTAAGGATAGTTTATATAAAGAAGAATATAAAAAAAATGGTTTTCACAAAAACGGCCTTAACGATTTTCATTACATTTTCTATATGTTTACAATTTAGTAGGCAAATAATATGTACTACCCCGTTTTTCTGTGAAAAATCGGTGCAGTCCTTTACTCTTGGGAAAAATGAACAAAATCGATTTTCTCGAAAAAAGCTCCAACGATTTTCTTCAAAGTCTGTACTTATTTACCAATTAGTAAGGCAAATAATATGCACTTGTTCGCTTTCCTAGGGAAAATAAGATAAGGCCACTTTACGAGTGAACATACTGACCTTCCAATTTTGTCCAGTTCTGGAGCGGAGCTATGTTCCACTCTTTTTTTTTAATTCCAATAAGCGAGAAATTAGTACCTACCGTTTATTTAAGAATTTTTCCAAACCATCAGTGTTTTTCAAATTTACAGATGTTAGTTTTGATGAGTTTTCAGAATATGGGCTTTAGTTCTAATTTTATAACCATTCCAAATAATAATATCCTATTGAATCCTATCATATCAAAATACTCCGCTATATTAACGCTGCCAGATATTTCACTAACATGCAAAATTATCTATTAATATAGTACATAAAAAGATAGGTACTCATATTTACAAATAGAAAAGTCACGAGTATCACAGTATGGTTACGATACGTTATAATAAATGTTAATAGATTTGGTTAGTTTTGGTTAGTCGCTCAAATAACTTTCGGGTAGTTTCACTTAGTATCAACTTATTTTAGTCATTTGAACCGGTTACGATACGTTATAATCAATTTTAATAGATTTGGTTAGTTTTGATTAGTCGTCCAATCAACTTTCAGTTAGTTGTTTATACTGACATTTTCAGCGATTTAATCATTCCTAAGATATTAAAGATGCTAATAAATAAAACTACTTATTTTCTAAGCAATATATTTATTTCGCCAAATTATTAACTTATGGCTTTTGGTTACTTTCTATTAATCAATTTTAGTGTATAATATAAGTTAACTCGTCCAAAAATCCACTAAAACACGAAACACTCAACAAAGGAAAATGCATCAAAAGTATAACGCCGCATTTCCAACAGCTAGAATTTTACCGTATTTTAGACGATCCATGACACATTTGTCAAGAATTGCATTTCGGAACTAAAAGTTTTTAAATAACCTCAAGTTTGCGGATGGCATCGTACTTATCGCTGACAGTTTTGACCAGACACAGGCAATGCTGCAAGGACTCTTCACTGCTTCAAAAGGGGTTGGCCTCAAGATAAAGTTTTCTAAAACCCAATTCTTGACTAACCTGGTTCACGCCAAGAATATCTCCGTGGATGGCAAGGACATCGAGCCAGTAACCTCCTACAAATATTTGGGCCACGAGATAAGAATAGGCAGGGATAACCAAACGTGCGAGCTAGTAAGAAGAATAAGACTAACCTGGGCTGCATTTGGAAAGCTTAGAGATCTCCTCAGATCAAGTATCCCAATTAGTCTGAAAAGGAAAGTGTTTGATCAGTGTATTCTGCCTCTAATGACGTATGTTGCAGAGATTCTAACGTTAACAAAAATGACGGTGTCCAAATTTCAAGTCACCCAAAGAGCTATGGAGAGAATAATGTTAGGGGGTATCATTACTTGATAGGATTTCTAATGCCACCATCCGCAGGCGATCAGGAGTAACAGACGTGGGCTGGCTATGTAGCGAGAACAAACGATGACCGATGGATATGGAGAATTTTTGAGTGGAGACCTCGAATACAAGCACACAGAAACCGAGGACGGCCTTCAACAAGATGGACCGATGACATAAAGAGAATGGTATCGAACTGGATACAGATGGCGCAAAGCAGGACCGTTTGGACAGACATGCGAAACGCCTACTTTCAGCAGTGGATATCAAAGACTATGTGACTCTATTCGTAGACATATGTTGAATAGCATGTACTAATCAATGACATATTTTATAAACGAAATTTGTTTTAGTCTCAGAATTAATGTGTATAAAGTTTTACTCCTCGGTCAGATAATGACCGTAATATGTGCATTTCCACAAACCCTCGCCACTTTTTTGAAAATGACGACGAATTCTTCGTAACTCATATTTGAACGTGTTCTGGTTTTCTTCAGAAACTTAAAGTATGTCGGTAAACCCAATTATTGTGATTTTAAAGATTCCTAACCCAAACTAACCCAAGCGTTTTGAATTTCCTCATAATCTGAATTGAATTGGTAATTTATTTGTTTGTTAAGTTAATCTCAATATGATCTCGTACGTACATTAGATATCCACCTATTTATTCCGTCAGCTAATGTAAACCTATCAGAAAATTCCTCAGGGAACATATGTTGTTATTTAAACAAATCAAAATACCTTACTTAGTCAATATCAGCATCATAAATCATAAGAATATCAAACTCTATCTGGTAAAAGTAAAATATTCAGAAGAAGAACATGTATATGTTCGAATAGTTTTTTATGAATATATGTATTTGTTGTGAATATATGAATTTTTATTTGATTGTTACTTACGTTAAAGTCTGTTAGAAATTATTGAAATACTTGAGATTCTAACAGCCAAGACCTTTGTATGTAATTGTAATCCCATTAATTTAAGATGCCCGCTGTTATGAAATATGATTGTGAATGTGCTCAACACAACTTGAAGTAGCTAAATAAAACTTAAGGAAAATTGTAAATTGTATCCATTTATAATTTTATTGTAAAAATATAAAGCTTTGAAATTCTTCTTTAGTATTATATGGCAACAGGGTGAGGCGATAGATAACTCATAGTTCGTCTCAATGTCCAATTTTTTGCAAATATGTTTTTGTCTCTATCATACTCTTGTTTGGAAATATGTTCGTCGGTTAGATCATTGTAAAAAATTCTTTATCTGGTATAATTGCAATAATATATTGCAACAGTAACAGCAGCAAAACGAGCTCCGCTATTTTTGCTGAAATAGTATAGTTGTGTTTTATATGAAAATATTATAGTAGAGTGCTCAACGCAGTAAAAGCCTTCTATAAATGATTTTTGTGGGCATCTCGGGGTTACAAGCTGAAATTTTCACAGAATGAAGGCTTTATTATATTAATTCAAAATCCGAAGGTAATAAAATTCATAACGGGCAAAAGGGCAGTATACCTAAAAATCGAGATTATTATATGAACGTGTAGGATATTAAATTATGAATGTTTTCATATAAAATCCATCTACATTTTTGTACGAATTATATTTATCATTGGTTGAAATATGCAGATTACAATGGCTCTTACGGCAAAATAAACAAAAAAATTGAAATATCTCCCTTCGAACCTGGGCAAAATCTGATTGAAATATACTCATTTTTGTATTCACCTCGCATTCTCTCCGAAATGAAGGCCCAAATCAAAACAAAAATATTGTTGCAAAAAGTTTGCCTTAAGTATTTAGAATACATAGGTACATGAATAATTTTTTTTCTCAAATGGTAATGAAAAAATGGAATTAAATGTAAAAAAGTAATTTTCTTCTAGCCGCGACCGTCCGATCTCGCGCTTCCCGAGTACTCTCGTATCTCACTTTTCTTCATAGCATCCTCTCTCTCGCGCCTATTGTACAATACAATAAGTACTTTTACACCATTACGGGTTAAAATACTAATAATAATAATAGCTATAATTATTCGTCACTGAATCTTGGCTTCAAAATGATATATTTGATAGCAAAATCCTTCCTAGTTCATAATATGTAACGTACCGCTCGGACAGAAAAACTGATCTTGTAACTGCATCTAGGGGCCGTGCTGGAGCTTTATTGGGAGTGCTTTACCATTTTCACTCAGAGACTATCAACCTTTCAGTGGTTCACAATGAGGTGCCGGAGATTAACTCAGTGGGATGTAAAATTCAATTTAACCATTTCTTCCTGTATACTTTTATACTGTATATTGCTCCCACCATCGATTCCGCGCAATTGAACACTTTTTCGAGGTTCTTTCAACAGTTGATGCAATTTACAGTAAATATGTGATTATTTTAGGTGATTTTATCGTACCAACTATCAAAGAAAACTCCGTGTGTCCCAATGGCAAACATAAACTTTTAACTTTTTTGAGTTTCTTAACTGTAAGCAGTTCAACAATGTCGTTAATGGCAACTCTCGCTGCTTGAATCTGATCTTTGCAAACTTTGATGTCGCTGTATGGAACAGCGGTACATCTCTTGTTTCCGAAGATGACCATCATCCTTTATTGTACTTTATATTTCACACAAGCCTATCCTCTCACAATAACTTAGCAGTTAACAAGGACGCCACAAAGAAATACCACTTCAGGAAAGCAAACTTTCCTTGTTGTATCATCTATTACTTAACGCTGACTAGTCACCTAGTCGTCAACGTCAACTCTGCATGCAATGTTTTTTTTGAGGCAGTACCTCTAAAAGTAAAACCTAAAAGGCGCTTTCCTTCATGGTTCTCGGCTGACAATATACGTAATATCTATAAAAAGGAAAAAGCACTACGTGATTTTAAGACCCTCAAGGCTAATCACTACTCAGAGGTTTTAGGTCTTTGCGCAAAGACATTAAAACGCAGACCGCAGGAGCCTAGAGAAGCTACGTACTAGGTATGGAAGACAAAATAACTTCAGATCTTAGTAATTTTGGTTCTTTATTCAAGGCAAACAAAACCAGTGAAACAAAACCTCGCTGAATGAAATCCTCCAACAGATTTTACGAAACCACTTACAACATTGTCTCAGCTTTTGGTGAATATTTCAAAAGCGTGAGCATCCCTTTGTATCTGAACCTCCTTCAACTTACATTGATGTAGCAGCGTTCATGGCCAGCGATATCTTTGCAGCCAGCAAGTGTCTTAAGAATAAAATTACCTCCGGCCCTGACCTGATTCCTAGCTTTCTCGTTAAGGATTGCTCTGTTGCCTTATTGGACCCTCTGCTTCATATTTTTTATCTTATCCTAAACACCGGCGTTTTTGCCGATATCTGGAAGCAAGCAAAATGTACTATTTTTAAGAAGGGCGACGCTGGCGTAGTGGAAAATTACCGCCTTATATCTATCCTATGCAACTTCTCAAAGTTATTTGAACTGGCGCTATACAGATTATTGATGAAGGTTAAACCAATGCCTTCCAATGAGCAGCACGGCTTGGTTGCCGGTAGATCATGCGCTACAAACCTGGCATCATGTTCTCAATTTGTGTGCGAACTCCTTAATGACATAGGTCAGATGGACCTGGTTTATACAAACTTTCAGAAGGCATTAAATTAGATTGAACATTTCATCTTATTAAATAAAATTGAGCGTCAATTTGGTTTCACCGATCGCTTAGTAAAGCTTTTCGGCTCTTACCTGACTGACCGTTCCCAGTATGTGTCGGTTGAAGGCTTTAAATCTGATTGTTTTATTTGCACGTCGAGAGCTCCTCAAGGTTCTAGCCTGGGGCCCCTTCTCTTTAACATATACATTAACGACCTTATAACTCTGTTCACCTGCCAAACTTTAGCATATGCAGATAACCTAAAGCTATTTTTTTATATAAATTCCGCTGCCGATTGTGCTCTGTTGCAGTCGAATATCGATGTTGCGAGCCATTGGTGCAGTCTGAACAGACTTAATCTAAATGTTGCCAAGTGTAATGTTCCCAGCTACTTTCGCATTAATAAATCAACTTATCGGCAATTACTTCGCTAATGGGACAACTCTTGCCAGGACTAGCTAAAGATCTCGGAGTCACCTTTGATCAAAAATTTCCGTTTTTTCCTCACATTGATGACGCTGTCTCAAAAGCATCATGCATACTGGGTTTTCTGCTTAGAAACTGCAACCTGTTTATGAGCGCCGCAACTGTCAAAATTCTTTATTATGCCTTTGTCAGATCCAGGCTGGACTATGGTTCTCTTGTATGGTTCCCGATCTACGACTGCCACACTCAACTACTGGAATCAGTTCAACGGCGATTCCTTAGGTGTCTGGCGCTAAAGGATGATGGTGTTTACCCTACAAGGGGCTTCGACCATTATACACTGCTCACGAGGTATAGTGAACTCTGCCTCTTGCGAAAAGGAGAGGGACGCAATCCGTAAAATTTCTATTTAAGTTACTCAACAACATTATCGGTTGTTCTTCTCTTTCCTCTCTTGTACTACGCCCTGAATCCAGACAGCGACTTGCCTCCACTTTGGACACCGCCCGATCCAACATACTATACCATAGTCCAATTTACTTTACGTGTAAGAACTTTAATTCCATTGGTAACACGTGTGACATTCACAACGGTAAATTAACTTTTATTTCAAATCACATGCGCACGGTCGATGCCGGAGATTAAATATTGAACATCGCTAAATTGAACTTTCTTTATTGTGTTCTTTTTTTTGTTTTCTATTTTATTTTTTGTTTGTAGTATTTTATATACTTTGAATTTTCTGTAATTGGGTATTTAACCTGTTGGAAATAAAGGCTTATTATTATTATTATTATTATTATTATTATTATTATTATTATTATTATTAATATT
>MU191604.1:19537-34564 GCA_016904865.1 Pissodes strobi
CATTTAGTTTTGAATAGTCACCGATATATTTATATGAAAAAACTCGTTTCTTTACACTGAAAATCATCAAGTGTTTCAGATAAATTTACCAAAGAGTATGGCGAAAATTGGAATGAATCTATAAATCTAAGATGACATATTTCTTTTCACTTTGCCAGATTTTTTATCGAAATAGCAGTCGAAATCAATATTGTTTTTCAAATGTAATATACACTTTTCTGATTTTGGATTATTACAGATAATTGTTCGCTCTTTTAGCATATATTCTTAATAAACAAATGGGAATCATACTTCCTTAAATTATGTAATATTATAGGAATAAAATTTGATTGTTTGTAATTTAAATTAGATATCAAATGTGCAGGGCCTCTACATATTCCAGCGATAGGACACTCAGAAAACATGGCAAGTTACCTTAAAAATGAATTGAGGAAGTGCGGTTTGTTTCCGCTGGATCCAAATAGTGTATGTTAAGCAGATATAAGTAATGAAATTTCGGGTGTAGTTACTATAATTGAGGAACGTGATTCAAGCCTCTTAGAAGAAAATTGCCTATTTCTGATATAGAAAAAAATACCATACCCAGTTTACAATCTACATAGCATCGCCAATATACCCTGGAAAGCACATGCAAGATATTGTTCTCAGTGGTAAACTATCTATGACTACGCATTCATCGTTTTTATCACACGGCTTATTCTCGACGCAAGGATTTTTACATACTCCACTGAAGTACGCCAGTTTGCTTGGACAGTCTGAGTCCATTCGGCCCTGACCTTGGAGTTTTTGTTCCTCGGATCTACAGGAGGATACCGGATTACTTATATAGCCAGGTGAACAAGAACATTGAGCTCTGTGATCTGTGATTGATGACGTTGCATATGGCTTTCTGTCCGCAGTTGCGAGGATCTTGACAACGTTCGTTGCGACAGGCCAGACTATAGGGACATCCTTCGTCGCTGGTACATTCGGGTCATTCGCACTGCACCAGGGGGTATACGAGCACGAGTCGACGTATTCTCTGTTAACGCAGGCGTGTATTGGAGCACAGTTAGAGTCGGAGTGGCACCCAATATCCAAGCAAGCGTGTTGGGCATTTCCTGTGTATCGATCTCTGCATAGACAAACGGCTCGGTGAAGTTGCGGCCGACATTAGGTGCTTTGACCGCACTACACTTTGGAACATGGGTTTTGACAGCGGTTGTTGATGCAGATTCTGCTGTTGGTGCAATCTGAATCTTGGGTACATTCGACCTTAGGTTTGGGTTCTAAACATACTGTATCTTCGATTTAGTCGTTTAAAATACGTTTTGTTATGTAATGACATGTAATGACCATTTCTGTACCTAAATTATTGTTCTGTAGAGCATTCTAAGTAAATATCATAGAGCATAGGCTCTGTTAAATGGAAAGCGTATGAACATGTCTATACGTGTTGTAGAGCGAGTTTAATGATTTTCCACGCTATAGCAGAATATAGAAAACATTTGATGTAGTTACGTCATTTTTTGCTTTAGAATGTTGATGTATCAAAAACCTTATACAAATCTAGAAAACGTCAAATTAAGATTATTATGTATTTTGTTGTAAAAACATCCTTTACTTAATCGCATTTAGTGAAGCACGCCACTGGATAAAAGTGCATGCCGCGTACGAATGCACACAGTGGAATGTGGCAGTTAACACTCCATAATTCTAGAATCAGCCGTTTGGCCAACCGTCGTCGACATCCCAACCGACTCGATCGAGTGGAAATTTCCACCCGTAAGCGGCAAGCGCGTCGCTAGAATTAATATTAAGTTTTAAGTTTAGTTGCCGTTCAGGTCCCGAGAATGAAAGAAGTGAGAGACCACCTTAGGCCAGCATCAACGTGGATCTTCAAGAATCCTACAGCGACGAGCAACTCATCCATTTAGCCCCTAGCCCCATATCTCTAAGGAATTTATGAGATTTTTCGGCATTTTTTGGCCACTAGAGACTTAACCAATTTTTCGACATCTCGAAAAAGATAGGGCAGTAGAAAGCTCACGGACGAGCGAAAAGGGCCCTGAAGCCAAGGAAAAGGCATTGTAGGACCAGCACTCTCAACTGGTACCGAATCAGCCTTCTACTGAATTTATTGAGTTTTTCCGAGTTTTTGGAACTTCAGGACTTAGAAGAAATTTCGGAGAAAAAATTTTTTGAAGACAGGAGTTAAGTACTTGAAGAGGCCTTGTCAAGCGGCCGAGTACCAACAATTCACCGAGACCTTCAACTGTAGTGCGCACCCTACAGCAACACCCGCGAAAAAGGTTAGTTGCGATCACCTTGAGTCAGCCTACTGGTTTGGGTTCCTCCCATTCACGTATGTGCCTCTCTGGCCCTCAATACTAGTCGTAGTTAAACATTGGGCGAGAGTGAAGCGCGTCACGGCCAGTTCGGTTTCGAGAACTGGAGAGCCCCCTGACTCCCCCATACTTTCCCTACTCGGCCTACGGGTGAAAAGCGAAAAGGCATAGGAGCCGAAAAAAGAAAACAAGGCTTCACCTAAAAAATTCGGGCGCGTTCAAAAAGTGATAAGTTAGCAAAGTTCGTTCGGGAGATAGCGAAGTTATACTGTTGCGACTGGAGCTATCTCAAAAGAAGAATCAAAAGCTATTTATCACTAGTTCGTATACCATACAAAACCAGCACGGTCTCTGAACTGAGAGTCGTGTCCGGGGAGTAGTTTGGTCTAAATACACAAATCACATATTAAATCCCCAAAAAGTCCCCCTGACGCCCTTGAATTACACAAAACCTCTGTCAGAAAACTGTCGAGCAGCATCTGACATGTTGCCAGGGATTGGCATATAATACATAGCAAACACCCCCCAAAAATCCCCAAGAAACCACGATTTTTTAAAAGCCCTCCTCGAGCAACTTCCGTACGACCCCTCTTAAGGTAATCGATGCCAAAAACTCGCGAATAGCGTCCGACGCCCTCAAAAGACGATTTTTGTGTGATCCTTGTTAAAATTCGTACGGATCCGGCTTCGTAGAAAACTTAAGCCTTCTAAACGCGTTTTGAAAATCTCGCGTGCGGAGCGAGAAGTCCCAAAAAACTAAAGACATTAATACGTGTTAGATATTAATTAAAATATCTTAAGTTCTTAGTTAATAATTGTTCATTAGAGAAAAAATCAAATAAAACCTGTTATACCAAAAATACTAGATTAAGAGTTAAACTCTCCTAGTACATGTATAAGGCTTATCCAGTGAATTGGGGCACATTTTAAGCTATCACTTGACATAGGGATTTATCAGGGTTTTAGTTCAACTATACAAGGTGTCCCAATTGTTCAAATTGGTAATCATTCGAATTACTGATTTTTGTATAAGGCTTAGCCAAGATTAGGAGACAGGATTAGGTTAGGGTCGTAGATATTTTGTGTGACAACTACTGACGACTACCTTTTGACAATCCTCCCCCCTGCTAAGCCCTTCTGGCACTTTGTAAAGACTTGCTATAAGGATTCAAGTCAAAATTGAAATTTTGTACATTGACATACAAAAAGACGAATAACTCAAAAGTTAGTCAAAAATAAAATAAATTTAAAAGCATCATCTGCCAGTATACCCCCCTGGGAATCTTTCCCCACTACCGTTGTTCTTCAAAGCATTTGATTAATAATGTTTCGGCCTCCTAAGGGAGAAAGTAAGCCGAAGTTTTGTTTTTACGTTAATTTTAACTTTTGAGTTAATTTTGTAGTCCCCATAGACTGGGGTGACTCTTAGAATCAAGTGGAACTAATATACGTTTATAGGGTGTTCTAAATTTCTTGCCCAAAACAGATTTATTGCCCACTAACCTTGTGTTGTATTTAATTCAGCCTTCTACTGACAGACGTTGTGTAGTGGCTGCTATCTACAATTTCCCTTGGATAGCGGGGAAGGCTTTGGTGGGCCCACCTTCGTTCCCCCCGGACTGACAGTGAGATCAGTTTACGGGTTGAACGTTGTCTATGAACTCTTTGAAATAGCGAGTAGTCGACTCGATAACGACTTGGCATCCCGTGAAAAAACATAGATATACATAATTGTAATATAAAAAAAATGACTTTCCGAACCCCTCAGTCGACGGCAACCACGCACCAAAAGCCCCCGAGTGTGGATGAGCTCTTGGTGCTAGAACTGAATCGAGATAGGTCAGAGGAACAGAGAGCGTTAACCCAGAGTCCCCCGCTGACTTCTAGCGAGTATATTGGGGTCCCTGAGGAATTTATATTAAACCCGGAAGCGGCCTTTGGGTATTACAGGGAATCTGTTCCCAAATTCGCACTTAATAAATATAATGGGGAAGCTCAAATTTACCTTTTGGCGACTGATATATGCACTGCACCTCGGGGCTGCCAATGTAACCAGGAGGACAACTACACACCGGCTGGTGGTTAATGACTTGACAAAGAGCGTTAAGACCGCAAGCATCTGTGCACGGATCTTGACTTTTCTGGAAATAACAGGCCTTGTCTCTCGGACAATCGGGATTGATAACACATTCGGGATAAATGCAGGTCGTTGCGTTGTTGACTACGCGGCATTGGCAGTTCGATCTACTTGGAGATGAAAGAGTGAAGGGATCACCAACCAAGGGTTGTTGGCAACTGCACACTGGGCTGTGATTGATAACGTTGCATGCGGCCTTGAATCCGCATACGCCTGGACAAAGGTCTACGCATTTCGTGTTGACACACACCTTGTCCCTTGGACAGTCCGAACTGATGGTACATTCCGGTCTACAACCACTGAAATAGGCGTTACCGAAGAAGCCTGGCACACATTCCCACACCGCTGACTTTCTAACTGTGCGGCAGTTGGGTGTTGATTCCTGTGGGAACTCTGGGAGGTTCTGGAATATTGAATGTATGAGTTAAATTTACTAATGCCAAATTATTTTTTTCAAGGACTTCAAAATAGGGCTTTTAAAGCACTGTCGACGAAAATTTCTGTAAATATGTCATGGCTCCTTAGGCATTACATTCTTTTTTTAACGATAAACTAACTGGTCGTCAATTTAAACTAGAAGTCCAATTTTTATCACTATTTTGTAAATCAGCATCCTGAAACGGTCTCACAGATAAAATCACTTTTAAGCCTTATTTGGAACGAGAGCTTATGAAAAACCATGATATGAAAGTGCAAACCATTTTGCTCTATCTTTAGTCGTTTAAATTTTACAGGCTGTCAAACTTGGTAAATGGTCGATTTCCAACTGTCAATATTTCAAAAACAGTAACAGGTAGGTATAATAGGACATTATTTATGAAATATTTATGTCTAGAATTCTCAGCAAAATCCAAATATGCAATAATATATGGGGTGTTTCATTTAAAATTTGACAGTTGCTACTACTTTTTAGTAGAAACGGCAAAACTGTACTGTCGAAAATATTTTAGCAAGGTAGAGCATATCCATTTATGTAAACGACCAAATTTTCAGAATGATCCGTTCAGTGGTTCTCCAGAAACGTCTAAGCTACAATCGACCGTGAATCACCTTGTATATGTTGGTAATATTATATAACGCTCTTAATATTATCTCGACTCAAAGGGTTTTTATACTGCTATATGTTTGAAACGTTTTGCAGAATATGGTTTAGAGACACGCAATAAACAAAAATTTTTATGGGTGCTAAACTTTATGCGAATGGAACAGTAAAAGGCCTCTAAACCATTTTGTTTTTATAGAGATATAGGGGAAAGCAATTTGCGTAAATGTCTGTAATCATATTGGTGGCGGAATAAGGATGGTGATACAGGGTAATAGGAATAACTCTGCTTTCTCAGATGGACGAAATGTTTTCATATTTTATTATTAAAAAAACCGCGTTATCTATCGCTTCTCAGGGCTGTCATAAATTTCCAGTCAGGTCGTGAAGAACGATATAGGGACCCTTTTTTGGTCGTCAAATTCTCAGGTTAACTGCAGCCTTATTTTTATGATATATAAACCCATAGACACCCAAGGGGGGAGAGCGAAATAATTGCTACTCAACCACTCCAGATTGGTCACTTTTTATATATTTTTAACGTTTCATGAATATTATACCAATTGTGAAAGATATCTAAGGAATTTCTGGTTTTTCTGTCTATTTTAAAGATTGTAAGTGCCTTTGGTTAGCAATCACTAGCTTATGACATGTCTCAATAGGATGGTATGTAATTACCTCAAAACCAATATTATTATGATTACTTTTATTCGAACACAGCAGTGGAAAAATTTATTTTAATATCAGTTAATTTCAATATGCAAGTTTGCACGACACGAATCGTACAGACGCTCATTCGTGGCCGATAGTGAAATTATATGATCTATACGCAAATTAATGTTTTTGAGAAACTCCTTTTCTATCTGGGAGTTTAGACAGGTGGAACATTTTTCTCTCATTTTGGTTTCTGTGGTGGCAGCGACAGATGTTTTGAGAAGATACCATCCAATTTTTTCTTTATGCTTAAATTTTTGTTATATATTTTGTTATTTAAATATATAATATTATGTAGAAGGATGAAAGGAATTTTATATACAAATAATAGATATCGGTGCCTATCAGACTCGTTTGAAATTAACTTTTCATTATTAGATATCTTATTTGATAGGTGTTTAGTTACTTTAAAACAAATATTATTCTTATGATTACTTTTATACGACCACAGTAGCAGAACTATTTATTTTAATGTCGGTTAATTTCAATATGCAAGTTTGCACGACATGAATCGGCCAAACTCTCATTCGCAGCCTGTAACATTCCGAATTGGCCAGTGTCAAATATTTTTAAAATTCATTTTATACGCTGCATCTAGCAAAAAAATGTTGTATTCTGCGGTAAGAATTATTGAAAAGAGGTCAATGCTCATCGGTTAATTAATTCTAAATTTATTGATTCGATTTGCTGTCAATAAGCTTAAAATTGCCGCATTTATTAATGTAAATAAATTATATTCTAAATATAGGTAAACGATATATTTGTATTGGCTTTTATAACACTTCGTATATTTTAGTTGATAAGCGAACCACAGATTGCTTAGGTTTGATCAAATCATTAAAATAGAATATCATTTTTGTTTGGATAGCTTTGCTTAATTTATATTACATTACCGTAGAACGGCCAGCAAACCGGTTTATATTTTTAAGAATTCTGTTAATAAAACCTGCGTTTACGCTTCATTAGATTCATATTTTATTTTCGGTTTGAATATTTCATAACTTTTTGGGTCCCCCGGTTGCTGAATTCCAATCACCGGTTGATCATTTCTGGGATCTTCTGGATCTTCCCACGCGGCCTGCACTAGCAATTTTCGGTTGGTTCCGTTGGCATCATTGGGTCGATTTAAATTCTTAAAAGATTATCATTTTGTTGGGGAATATTCTCTAGTATTTCTTGAACCATTTAATTTAAAGCTCATTAATTTCGGCTCTCGCCGTCGTTTTACTACCATAATAAGAATTAAGTCGTTTAATATCTTAAAATTATTATTTTTTCAGCTCATTACTAATTCTTGATTCGACGGTTTTTGTTTCTAATCTCGTGGAAGGAGAAAGGCAAATTGACTGAAACGAAAAGAGAGTCCTTCTAGCAATACCTTTCGGTGAGAAGAGAAGTTTTGTGCTTGAGGCAGTCATAGAGACTCAACATTTAGTATTGTGATATATAACTAGCCCTTCTTTGGGGATATTGTGTTGCTTTCTGTTTGTGTTTTGACACGACCGACTAATCGGTATCTAAATACTGCACTATGTAAGCATTTTCTCTGGAATTAATTTTTTCTATTGCTTGTGAAGCATGAGGATGCCATGATGATAATGGCCTTTTCCTTTATCTCCAGAAGCTTAGCTCTTCCTAGTAAGCCGAGACCGTCGACCCTCTAACAACCCTCACGCACTAGCTAGGTAATTATAGCTACAGTTTTTTGCCTAAATTAACGATTTAATTGCCTTATCGGTGTTAACTTTTTTTTGTACATTGTCCACCATTTGCATTTCTTGGGTTATCTTATCTACTCCATTTTATCAAATCTAAATTTTTTTTAATGTAACTTTAGTTTTGATCATATGGGGAAGTTTATATTTTCTTTTAGGGGTGATTCATACCTATCTTCTTGTTATATTCCAGTTGTCTGTACCTTAGTATCCTTTTATTTGCTGATGGTCATTGAAAATCCATTGATAATTTTTGGGGGAATTTGTTTTATAAAGAAAATATATTTATGTTTGGGAGGCTATAGTTATTTACTAAAGTCAGGGAGCTTTGTCTAATGCATATTCGGTTATTTCGGGATTCTAATACCGGGCTACCAGTTCAATTACCGGGCTACCAGTTCTACTACCGGGCTACCCGTTCTATTACGTGGCTACGAGTCCCATCTCCGGGCCAGTTCGATTACAGGCTACAAATCTCATTTCCGGGCTACAGGTTCTCTGCTAGTTCTACCCTCGAGACCAATGCCATAGCAGAACCAACAGGTGCCCGGCACCTCCACCAGAGTTTGACGGATCTAAGTAGTTTCCTACAGAAGCTTAAGTTTACTTAGTGCTATCCTACTGATATAATCGCTCTTATTCTTTTAATATAAATCAAGCATTGACCGCCAACCTCTAAGATAGCTCTCATTAATTTTATTTTTCATTTATTCACTTGTTTATCTGACCGATTAATATAATCGCTCTGAATTTTTTCTCTTTTTAATATAAATCAAGCTTTGACAGTCGGGTTTTAAGACAGTTTCAATAATTTTATTCTTTTAATTCATTTATCGAGTCTATTGATTTAATTATTGTCGCCATATATGTAATTAGCTTAGGTAAAATCAAAGTGATCACTTCTGATTGTAGTGTTTAGAGCATTTAGTTGTAAGGCACACAGTACCGAGGTAACAACAGAATTGGTATCTGTACAATCTCCATATTGTACCATTATTATTACTTACTTAAATGTCTTTGTCATTCCTTTGCCTGTTAGATACAACAATTTCAACAATATTCTATAATACTTAATACATATTTATTTATTTATTCATCTAAAATATTCATATAAATAAAAATCTTTGTCGCCTTTAAACTGCAAAAGTTTTACTGTAGTATTGTTGATGTGTTTAGTAACAAATAGATTGTTCCTTAAATCATAGATTGTGTTTTCTTGTTAAGTTAAGATTGAGTTCCTCTGTTTGATAAGCGCGCCTAGCAACCACGTACAACACTAGCGGAGCTTTTTCAGTTTAGTTGAGGGAAAACTGGTGGCGCTCTACGAACCCTCTACCGGAGCCGGGCATTTGCAAACACGACTCTCCGGTGCTGGGTTTGTTTTTTAAATAGAATCTTTACTTTCAACTTCAATAGGAAAAACGTGTTGCAAGCCGATAGTGAGATTATATGATCTGTACGCAAATGAATCTTTGGTTGCTGTGGTGGCAGCGACAGATGTTTTGAGAAGGTGCAGTCCACGTGGGAAAAACTCGAAAATATTATATCTGGTATCACAAAAGCCAAATTGAAATCGAACAGAGGGAGATAGAGGCACAGCTGGATGTCAGATGAAATATTAGATATGATACAACAACCTCGCAAAATATAAGGAAATACATAGGAGCATAACTAGGAAAATTAAAGAAGCAAAAGAGCTTGCGATACAAATGGACTGTAAATAGATAGAGAACCTGCAAAAGGAACACGACACATTTAATCTACATCGGAAATTAAAGACACAACAGAAATTAAAAAATCAAAATGCTACAACATAATCCTAGATGCAAACGACGACATTATCAGTGATAAAGACGGAAGAACAACGCGATGGAAGGAGTATATTGATAACCAACAACTACGGAACGGAATGCAGGGAGATTCAGGCCCACAAATTACACTAGGAGAGGTAAGAAGATCAATTGAAAGGCTTAAAAACAACAAGGCAACGGGACTAGACCAGATACACGGAGAATTACTAAAGTTGCTTGCAGACGACCAACTAAAGCTGTTGACCACACTGCTGAACAACATTTATGAATCAGGACAACTACCGAAAGACTGACTAGTATCAACATTTATACCACTTCCGAAAAAGAAGAAAGCCACAAAATGCTCAGTTTATAGAATAATAAATCTGGTGAGGCATGCCCTAAAAGTTCTACTCAACATAGTTCATGCACGCATAGCTAGAGGATAACATCCAAAGACATTTAACCTAAAGAGACGGGACAAATGGTTCTTTGTTTTCCCCCAACATCGAGTCACATTCTAAGGTCGATAGACGTAGCGTTGCCAAATTTAAAGTTTACGAGTTACTCTAAGAATGACCCAGGAAATAGCCAATAAACTAGTAAAAAACGAGACACCAGACCTATTGATTTGTTTTCTCAATGCTCTTCTCATATAAATATACTTTTTTCATAATAAATTATAACACTATGTAGCTACTTTCCCCGTTTTTGATCCATCAAAAACCGGTTCTGAAGTTCTTACATGCGAATTTGGCAATGCCGCTTCCCTTGGTTTCGCCTTATTTTACCCACCAAAATATTTATAATATGCGGGTAGTAAAGTAAGTGCACCAATAGATTGAGAGTATTGAACGTCGATGACCGACGGCTCTTCGCCATTCGAGGTATATATACTAAGTTGATAACGTTTCAAAACAAACGCTCATTTGTGGCCGATAGTGAGATTATATGATCTGTACGCAAATGAATTTTTTTGAGAAATTCCTTTTGTATCTGCAAATTAAGAAAGGCAGAAAATTTTTCTCTCATTTTGGTTTCTGTGGTGGCAGCGACAGGTGTTTTGTGAAGCTGCAGTCCATTTTTTCCTTATCTTTTGTTTTTCGTTATTTAAATATATAATATTATGTAAAGAATAATGAAGTGCTTTAAAGTACCATAAAGGATGAAAGGAATTTTATATACAAATAACAGATATCAATGCCTATCAGACTAGTTTGAAATTAACTCTTCATTTTTAAATATCTTATTTATTTATTTATAACGTTCTTTATTGACATAAATATCAAAGGGCCATTGACCGAAGTCCTTCAGCCTTTTATATACAATTTTATATATGATTTACAATTTGATAAAAAAAAATAAAAGTGAAAAATAATAAATAAACATATTATAAAACTATTTGCAGGATTGGATATTTTGAGCTTTGGTTGTGTAATATGTGATGATTTACTGTTGCAGATGTATGATGGATTGATATAATAATGTTTCTGGATAGACTCTTCTTCTGTTCGGAGGTATTTCTTTGTTGCATAGTGCGTGCAGAACCTGTATATAAGATTCTTGGCTGGCAAATTTGGTACTCAGGTCTCTAATTCTGGTTTTTATTGGTTCCACTTTTGTCAACTCGTAGAGTAGTTGGTTAGATGGGTTATATAACGGATTTGGTCAAGTCAAAGTCAAGTATGCTTTATTGCCACAGAAAAATTCAAATAAATTTTATGGACAAAGCCAACTAAAATAAATAAACTAACCATAGTAGGGCAAATACAAAACAAAACAAAACTTAATATATACAATAATATATACGATAAAAATAGAACAAGCAATTTTCAAATTGAAATTGGTCACGATTTAACAAAAAAACTATATTACAGAACATCATAAGCAATTGAACTAGATCCACAGGAAGTACACAAAACATAGGGTAAAGAAACCCAGTGTTATCAAAATATCAAAATACGGTGGTGGGTGACGCATCTTGGTAATGGTACGTAGAGTTGTTGTTTCGGCTTCTTTTAGATGTTTAATTGCTGGTTTAAGTAGATAGGGTGGCAGTATTCTAGAATGGGTCGACATATTGACTGGTATATATGGGCTGCAGTTTTTAGTGATATTCCCTGTTGTTTATAGGTAAGACTTCGAAAGTGTTTTCTTCTTGTTACGTATTTGGTTTTGATTGTTTTTGTGTGGCAGTTAAAATTAAGTTTTTGATCGATATTGATTCCCAAATATTTGGCTGATGGCTGAGGTTTTATGGCATGGTTATTGCTAATAATGGTTGGAGCATTTGGTTTAATGTGGTGGTTGAAAATTAGGAACTGAGATTTTATGGGGTTAGGCTTCAATCGCCATTGGTTAAACTAGGTCGTAGTTTTATCCATTAGAAGCTGCACGGAATTTAACGTGGATGTGATGTTTGAATTGTGAGTAATAAGAGCAGTATCGTCAGCAATTTGGAGAATATACGATTTGGGATCAAAAAACTTAGAGTCATCTTAGAAATAGTTGTATATGTCATGACAGTAAATACTATAGAGAAGGGGAGATAGCGGGGGGCCCTGAGGTACCCCCTGATAAGGCATAAAATATCCCGACAAGTTTTTATGGATCTTTATTTGTAGTTGTCGTTCTTGTAAGTAGTTATTGACTAATACTATCAGGTAAGAAGCAATCCAGAGTGCCATACACTTTCGAATGCTTTGCTTATCTCCAAAAATATGCGGCACTTCGATGACCTGTAAGCTTTGCTGTTTGAACATTTGACGCCAGAATTGAAACTGGTAGAGTTGTGGAACGTCTTTGTTTGAATCCAAACTGATATATTGGAGTGTGTTCTCCTAAATGTTGTTGTAGTCGTTCTTTTATAATGATTTCCAAGGTCTTGCCGAGCACTGGTAAACGTGTAATTGGTCTAAAATTATTTACTTGGGAATGGTCTGAATTGGGTTTGGGGATAGTTATTATTTGTCCCTTTTTCCAGATTGATGGAAATATTTGTTGCTTAAGGCAAAAGTTAAATATTTCTATAATTTTCAGGTGGGTATTATGTTCAAGAGATCTTAATATTCTTTTTGTGACATGGTGATGTTGATTTACCTAAGCTAATTATTCTAAAATATGTGGCTTCATCTATTTCTTCAACTTCTTCTTCTCTTCTAGTTTCGAAAAACAACTTGGCCCACCTTGTCACGCTTAAAAGGTTTTCTTCACTATATTGCTGGTCATCGTCAAAGGTATAAGCCTGGCGAAAATAATCCGCAAAAACATCAGCTTTTTTCTTGTCATCCGATTACAGCATAATCTCACTATCGCCACGAACGAGCATGATCTGTCCGCAAATGAATCGTTTTGAGAAACTCTTTTGTATCTGGTAGTTAAGAAAGGTAGAACATTTGTCTCTCATTTTGGTTTCTGCAGTGCCAGCATCAGGTGTTATGAGAAGATACTGTCCATTTTTTCCCTTGTGCTTTGATTTTTGTTTTATATTTTGTTATTTAAATATACAATATTATGTAGATATGATAATGTAGTGCTGTAAAGAATCATAAAGGATGAAAGGCATTTTATATACAAATAATAGATGTCAATGCCTATCAAGCTCGTTTGAAATTAATTTTTCATTTCCAAATATCTTATTTGGTAGGTATTTAGTTACTTTAAAACAACTATTATTGTTATGATTACTTTTATACCAACACAGCAGTAGAAAAATTTCTTCTAATGTTAGTTAATCGGATAAACGCTCATTCGTGACCGATAGTGAGATTATATGATTGGTATGTAAACTAATCTTTTTGAGAAACTCTTTTTATATCTGGGAATCAAGAAAAGTAGAAGATTTGTCTCTTAATTTGGTTTCTGTGGTGGCAGCGGCGGGTGTTTTGAGAAGGTAACGTCCATTGTTTCTTATGTTTTGATTTTTGTTATATATTTTTATTTAATTAAGTATATAATATCCTGCGGGGAAGAATAAACCAATTAAATTTACGAGATACGATTTACCTAATCTTAGTGATCCTTATCTTATCTCATTTCGTGAATCATTGAAGGTAAATTGATGTTTGCCTATTATATCATTTACCTCGATTCTTTTGCATATATCCATGTTGTTTTGTGGCGTTAGAGTATATTTGACCAGACGGGCATGGGAATAATCGGTATCTAAGGCTGGAGGCTTCATGAAGGAGGAGGGCCTTATTAAGTTAAGCAAGCCAACTAATAGAACCAACTCTCTTTGCCTATAGAGTGTACTTAATTTCTGGTTAGAAAAGCGACTTTGAAACATTAATAATTAAAGTACTCGATAAGTGTAGGAGACCTTAATATAGCTTCGATTAATATAATTTCGTGTCTTTGTGTTTTTGCGCTGTATTTACCATTAGTTTGTCTCATATTGATTTTTATGTTAACTAAAATATCTTTGATTCATATTGGTTTATTAAATTACCTTTGACCCATCCATTTTGTAAATATTTGAAATAACTTTCATTTATTGTCTGATTTCTATAAAATGACATCTTAAGTTGGTAATTTATTACTCATTACGTCTTTAATTTGTACATTATTTTTTCTTAATTTAATCGTTCAAAAATACATTTTGAACAGAAATTCTGCTGAAATTCGCGAAGAGATGTGATAATTAATTTCAAACTAATGCGTGTTTTACTCTTTTTATTTGTTTTGAATTATATTGAAAATTTCAATAATTTCCTGCTCATTTAAGGTTACCGAGAAGAAGATGGTAAGAAATTTGCCACACCAAGGTAATCCCCCACAAGAAACATGGAACATATCTATAAAAAAAAATAATAGTTAACAAAGTAAATATTTTTGTTTTATTTTGACACGCAAGATAATCATTCCGTGGCATTCCGTGGCGTTCCCTAAAACTTCTATCGTTTCTCATTGTTATTATCTCAGACGAGAACTTAGCCCTACAAGAAGAAAACGCTTAAGTTGGTCCTCAAATTTTATTGAAAGTCATTTTCCGAGACTTACGGACGTGACAGTAAAAGAATTAAGTAAAAGTAAAAGGCCTCAACCTCAATATAGATCGTTGAAGCCAGCGTTAAAATGGAATGAGAAATTTACTGGAAGCAATTGAAATTATGTTCGGTAAAAGTTCCTATGTGTATGCGATTCGTAATCAAGAATTTTATGCTACGTTAATTACACGTTTATAATGAACTATTAGGTCGCAATGTAAACATACTGATTCATACTACTTCCTTGTGTCGATGCTTAGTATATCTCTACTGTGTTTATTTAATGAGATATTTAAATAATTTGTATGGGAATG
>JAEQML010056148.1:0-34559 GCA_016904865.1 Pissodes strobi
TGATTTTATTTAGTACTAAATCCAAAAGTCTTTGTTTGTAATACATATATTGTGCACAATGTTCGAGTAGAATGTTAGTACTATCTTCAACTTGTGATGCAGAGTCTGTGCTTTGAAGAACATTTCTAAAAGATCGATATAATTTCTGTCCATTCTCTTGAGGTACTTACTTTAGGTATCACCTTTGTGTGCATAATATGAATTAATTTTTTTACGGCTACTTCAAATACTTGAGTCTTTTGTGATGTAGATATGACACAGCCCATAAGGGATTCCCCCAATAGACGACTGCGTTACAAAAAATATATTTTGTGATTTTCTATATCACAGTTCCCTGTGACATCAACGGACATCATTTCGGAGGCTTGAATTAGTAACTTTGCAGCTCTCTGCATCATGGGAGTACCTAATGAGACAGTATAATGATCACCAATTTGTTGTATTTTAAATAATGTGTCTGTCTTGAACAAGTTCTTTGTAGATCATCCAATGTCTCTTTACCCGATCTGAAACCAAAAGTCGCCTTAAAATGTTATAAAAAGCATGTTTGAAAAATCTGATTCTTGTATTGCAGAATCGCGAATTTGCGACAACGTTGCTGTTTAGCGCGGGTGATTTGCGATCACAAATGGCATTTAGTACCCGAAGTTCGGTGTGACCCGATTCGCGATCACGCATGGCGTATAGAAAAATGCATCCCGCTCGCGTGTTTTCAACGGTGATTTCAATAGCCGGTGGTGCTGCCCAATCTCAAGCACATGGCTAGATTTGTTGCCGCGTTGGATTTTAAACGCAGTTATTTATGTTACTTAATTTAAGCATTTGCCGCAAGTAGTTTTCCTGATATTATTTATATATATTTTTTAAGATATTATATATAATAACATTAGTTTTAATTATGACTATCACACCCATATCCACTGCAGAAGGAGTACGTTGTTTTTCGACTTTGAAGAGAATTAAATGTTTTCTGCGAAAGACAAGAGATTTAACGCTTTAGCTGATTCTTCTACGTTTTAATACAAAACTCATAGAAAAAAATTGTAAATGAAAACATAGACGTATAGATTTTGTATATAAAAAATGTATTTAAAATGTATCTAACCACTTTAAAAGACTATGTTCAGTATGTTCTCTTCTTTCATGTGTCCGGTTTAGAATTTTAAGTATTTCCTTTAATAATAAATAGCCAAAATTAGAGTAAAAAAAAGTTCTCAGTAGTTATCTTCGATACATATGTAAATGTGAAAATTATTCGATAAATTTAAAATTACACTTTACAATGCAGCACACAGCAATAAATTATCACGAGCCGCCACTGGTATACGATGTCCAAAAAAGATTTCATACACATAATATGGTATAAAGTTGGAAAGACACATTGTAACTTGTACAGATACTTTTTAAGTTACTGTATATTATGTTTAGTTATGTAAACCTAATGAATTAATCGTTTTGAAATTAATATTTGAAAAAAGTGGCTGCTTGTTGGTAGAAATGATAAATAAAACAATTTTTCTAATAATACTTATACACATACATATTATATTAAAAAAAATATATTTTTTTCATAAAAACAACATTTAAAGACGACACAACCTTAAACGAACGCAGCTAATAAATTAAAAGTGCAATAAAATCTTTAACTTTCTAATAGTTCTCTTATCTTTTTGCTTTATTTTGAGGTCCCTATTAGTATATTTTACGGTGTAGAATATTTCGAGTCTGATAAACAATTCTAGAACATAGTCATTTGGAAATTGAGGACATGGATGTTCAAAGTACTCTTTGCTCATTAGACTAGGTATACAATTTATGAGAAATCGAGGGTTAAATACATATTCTCAAAATTAGAATTAAATATTTTTCTAGTTCATATATATATTTAACAAAATATTCGGGGGGATATTGCAGCCTACCAAATGTGCGACTACTATCAAATGCTTTGAAATGTAGGTATTAATCAACTATCGACACTTAAATTGTAAATAAATGTTTCAAAGTGTTTTTGGCAAGTTTTTAAAAAATTATCCAATCTGAGTTGGATTCTTCGCTACAAAGAGTGTTTGTTACATCGAGTAAAAAAAAGCAATATAATTTATTATACTTTATTATGTATTGACTCAAATAATGAGTATTTTATTGCATTTCCATTTCTAATCTATAATAGGTGGAAATCCCCCAAAAATAAGGGTAGCAAATGGCAAACAGACAAACATGTTTCTTAGAAATTGCCGACCGACAATAAATGTTTATTGATGCCGTAACCGACCAACCAATATTTGGATTATATAGAGCTTTTCGTTAAAAAGGAATGCCTGCGCTATAAAGAGTTTACACTGTGTTTTAAAATATGAAAATTATAACGCTTTTTCGAAACATACAGCTTTTCAACGTTTTCAAAATATCTCAAAAACGAAAAAATATATAATCGTTCTAAGAGCGTTTGTCAATTGAATGCTCTACAACTTTTCACATTTAACCGTTTTTCTATCTCTAATAGTTGCCAAGATACCCATACACGTATAGCCAATTCGGTCCAATTTGGACCACGCTAGGGAAATACCCTCAGAAATACCCCCCCAACCCCCAACAACACCCTAATAGTCGATAAATATAAATTATAAATTTTATACCATAAGCATAATGTATAATAAAAACATAAGATTTTATAATGAATGTAAAAAATTACTTAGTTTTCCGGATCCTTTGGAAAATAAAACATGCTTATTCCTTTCCCTTCCTTGGAATGACACCTACGAAATGCACAAGTATTACCCATAATGTCTTTGAAGATAAACACATTTCTCAAAAATATTTAACAATAATAATTAACACACAAACAAATCAAAGGAAACGGAATAGCACGCAAAAATGTTGTCGTCGACGACTGAACTAAACGAATCTTGGACTAAACTAAACCGACAAGCAGGTGGAGATGACAGTTGGCCGGTTTAAGCCCCTCTCCAAATTTTTGGGAGAGATTTATGATTAGCATCTAACTATGAAACCCATATATATATAAACTAATATATCGCTAATCCAAACCAAAAATTGAAGCCACAACTAAAAGACGGAGCTATTTAAAACTCGCATAAGTCGGTCTTTGTCATTCAGTAAGTTCATACTGCGCAATCGTTAGAAACGCTCTGTGATTAGTTGAAAATATATGTAACAGCCAATAAAGTTATCGCCCTGATTGGCGGTAGTTTATTGGATTTAAATTATTGCCGCTTGCAGAGGTTATTTTTTAAAGCGGATATGCTTATTTGCTGTTTATTTTCAAAGCACAAAGACTCTAAAAATGTCTAAAAACAGTTTTAAATTGAAATTACAATTTAATGTGCACAAGATACGATACGAATCACACGACACAATAAAACACAGATGGATCGATAAACGGAACAGGGGTCGGGGCACGGCCACCTATACGACAACCAAATTGATGGTTGATGGTCGATTTATTTGTTTACATTAATATTTTTCAGTCAGTTTTTTCAATTATTTTATAACGTGTAGATATTATAATTATATTTCGAAACGGTTTCTTGTGGGAGATTCCATGTAAGCTACCTAGATGTCCTTCATATTTAAGTAAAGATGATGAAGAGAATGTCCACACTAAACGCAGAAAGATCAGATTGAATGTTGAGAAATGGAAAGGGGCTATTGCCTCGGCTATTGCTGAAAGTTTGGATAGAGCAACTACTTACAACGAAATGAAGCAATATCTTTTACTGCGCTACATGAAGCTGATATCAAGATTAATGAACTCGAGGATGGATAGTTGAAAGGAAAAGGAAACTTGTCCTTTTTCTATTTAAATGAACCAGCTGAAGGGTACCCAAGTGTGCAAATGTCTGTGTTTCTGTCAGGTCAGAAGACTTGAAGTGTTTGTGGGAAATTTGTTCATTAAAAAAACATTGTGTTCGGACAAGTCTGATATAAAACTATCAGTACGTGCGGGTTGAGTATATTAAGTACTTTAGATAAAGTGCTTCATGAAGCCAAAATATTTTTGATTGGCAATAAAAATAAAGATGATATAACATCAACTATAGAACTGTAACTTTAGTAACTATTGTATTTTGTAATTGTATGTGTATTTGGGCAACCCTTGGTCTGTTGTGGCTCACATCTGTAGATTCCACTAGGCCAGAGGCTTAATCCCTTTCATGTAATCGAATAGCTGTCTGGGGGTGGAGAGTTTGTCTAGTTTTTTCCATTGCCAGATAGCATAAAACATGCTCCATTGTTTCTTTGCCCTCCAAGCACAAGCGGCATCCCGTTTCTTTGGAAAGCCGTATATCTTGTTCATGTGACGAACTAACTAGATAAGCACTTGTATTTTTACTAAAATGGCTTGCATGAAGATTAGAATTCAACAGTGTCTGTCTAGAACAGCTAGTAAAATTGAGCTGCATCGAAACCTTCGGTTTGCTTTTATTGTTGCAATACTTATTGGTTCATATGACTGCTTTGCATTTTATTCACAGTACTTATACAACATAGAAAAATCACTGCTTTTTGTATTTTTATATGTGATATTTGTTTTACTTAACATGACTTAAGCTAATTAATCATTTTATTTTATCATGTATTCTGTTATTGCTACTTAAAAAGATTGTGCTTGAGTATGTACTGAATAGGTGAACTAACTAAATAAACCACACTATATATACCTTTTATTTTTTGTGACTCGTTTTACTCTGAGAAATCTACTTGAATACTTATACGTAAAATACTGTCTTTTGCAACTGCTTTGATCTTGGGCTACATATTTCATTTAACTGTAATCACATTTGTTATTAACTAATCACATAGTTTATAGTATTAATACATACATATTATCAAAAATGGAAATTATAAGCCAACAAGCATAATACAAAGCAATTATGTTATTCAGATATTCCGTTCATCTACTACTCGTAACTTTAGTTTATCCCTATCTTTGATATGATTTTTATTTCATGTCTATATTTCTCATATTTATTTTTATAATTAATAAACTTGTGTCCAGTTTTACCATATTGTCTTATTTTAAGATTAAAGGGAAGCACTAAGATAGTAGAAGGGCAAGATTTGCTGCTTCATGGCCTTGTATAGGTGGCCGTGGTCGGGAGACGCCACTAAAACTCACCGGATCCTGGCCAATCGGGTGATGGGTCCGCCCACGCGACGTGACAGTTTAACTTTTAGAGGTTAGCGGTAAAAAAACAAGGATGTTTACATTTTGTCAAGACGTGTAAGGTGTTTAATTTTAACGATTTCTCCCTGAATTTGCATTATTTATGAATATTTTTAGTCTAGTTAGTAGTTACATATTTATTTAGTGTGTTCAAGTATTCTCCGAGAAATAGAACTCAAGGAAATACTATTACATCGAGAATAATTTAAGACTTTTGGTAAGTTCATTTCTAATGTATAGATTATAGATTTGTTTTCAGATTTAATACTATTAAAGTAATACTACAAAATAATTTGAACTATTTACTTAAAAGTTTGTTCGAGTTAATTTATAGTATTAAGTCTACTAATAGTACTGTTTTTTTTTCTGATTTGCAGGTACAAAGTGGATATAATCTTATATTCTTTAGTGCTTGAAGCAAGACATAAAGATGGATATCTTGAAAAAATATGTCTTGGGCATACTTAGATCCATATAATATCAAACGAAGACTGTTCTGACAAAATATCCACTCAGATTGTAATGTATTTAGACCATACAAAGAGGGCATATAGGTACAGTGGAGGAAATGAAAACAAGTATCGAAGCTTATAATCGGTATGCTTGTGAGGAAAGCAGCTGTAGTCATTGACATCTTACATTTTAGTATCTATACATTCTTGGAAAGGTAACTAACATTGTTATAATTTATACTTATACATAATCAGAAAATATTTTTGTTACACCTATGTACCCTGACAAGTTAATTTTTGTATGTATTCTTATTAAGTAGATTGTATTTCATACAGTATTAATTTATTTCAGGATATGCACTTGCAGAGATAATATAACCCATAGAACCATCCACAGCAGCACAAATAAATTTTACAAGTGGGAAAAAAACATTTGAAATTCCTGTTTTTCACAGAGACGAGGAAGAGCACACAAAATTGCAGAACCAATGAACAGAACTGAGGTAAAACAGGGAAAAAAGATGTGAAAGTCAATGTGCAGCACCAGTAGATAAAAGAATGAAGAGGGAAATTGAAATCGAATCAGTTTCAAATTTTTTGAGATCCCTGAATGATGAGACTTATGATAAGTACATTGCATTGTCAACAAGTTATTATATATTTTTTATAAAATTACATTTTATATTTATTTTAAGGTGCATGAAACAATTTGATACAATAATGGAGCAAGTAAACAAAGCAACCACTAACAAAAGGAAAATGGAGAAACAAGATTATTTTCCGCCACAGAAGAAAAACTGTAGATAGCTTTTAAAACAAATGTATGCAGTTTTAACATATTATTGTGTATAGATTCTAAATGGTAATACTGTAGATATACTTATAATTAGTTACATTTATAGTTTTTAAGTAAATATTGTACTTTTATCATTTTAAAAAAATATGTGATAATTCGATATAATATCACTCGTAAGTTTCTTCTTACGAGCTGTAATCAAAATTGCAGATTTCTTAAATTAAATTTGTATTTTCAAAATATCTAGTGTATTTTTTCCATAATGATTTACCTAGGTAGGTATATTTTATGCCACACCTATGTGCCATGTAAAATATGTGTGAAACAATAATGATATATCATTCCATTCATTAAAAAAATGTTATGGGCAAATGCTTATTATAGTGCATAATAATTTGATGTCAAAATAATAAAGAAAATAATTAACAATATTTAATCACAATAGATGTTTTATTACATAATAATATGAAAAAATCAAGTATCAAGTCTTACAAAAATAAATAGTTTCTTAACAATATTAAAGAAAGTACACCTATATAAAAATAATTTCACTTCATGTAATCATGTTATCATCATGTCATCAATCATTCATGTTATCTCAGATCTTGCAAAAGAATGCTTCTTTCTGGAGGGACATTTTCATTTCATTTAGAGTATTTACACATGTCAGTAAAAAGAAAAATTACTAAAACTTACAAACATTGAAAAGAGTTAAAATTTGGGAACAAGTAAAATATATAACTAGCATAACATAACTGGGCTGGACCAAGTACAAAAACTAGACAATAAAGTTTAAAAATATGACAAATTAAAATTTAAATATTCGTCAATGCTATAGAAAGCTCTGCTGATAAGAAACTTTTTTACTGTCCTCTTGAATGCTGCAAGGGGGAGTTCCCTGACAACTTGGGGAAGCCTATTATAAAAAATCGGAGACAAACAGTCGGGACCATCCCGACTCCTCCTCGTCAGCCTTGTCTCTGTGAAAATCAGGAATTTCAAATGTTTTTTTCCCACTTGTAAAATTTATTTGTGTTGCTATGGATGGTTCTATGAGTTATATCATCTCTGTAAGTGCATATCCTGAAATAAATTAATACTGTATACATACATTCTACTTAAGAATACATACAAAAATTAACTCGTCAAAGCACATAGGCGTAACAAAAATATTTTCTGATTATGTATAAATATAAATTATAATATTAGTTACCTTTCCAAGTATATATAGATTCTAAAATGTAAGATATCAATGACTACAGCTGCTTTCTTCACAAGCAGACTGATTATAAGCTTGTATGGTCTAAATACATTACAATCTGGGTGGAAATTCTGTCAGAACAGTCTTCGTTTCATATTATATGGATCTAGGTATGCCTAAGACATATTTTATCAAGATATCCATCTTTATGTATCGCTTCAAGCACTAAAGAATATGAGCTTATATCCACTTTGTACCTGCAAATCAGAAAAAAACAGTACTTATTACCTACTATAAATTAACTCGAACAAACTTTTAAGCAAGTAGTTGAAATTATTTTGAAATATTACTTTAATAGCATTAAATCTGAAAACAAATCTATAATCTATACATTGAAATGAACTTACCAAAACAGTCTTAAATTATTCTCGATGTAATAGTATTTCCTTGAGTCCTATTTCTCGGAGAATACTTAAACACACTAAATAAATATGTCTTTAGAAAGTAACTATCTAAAATTATTCATAAATAATGCAAATTCACGAAGAAATAGTTAAAATTACACATTTTGACAAAATGTAAACAAAAACGTTTTTACCGCTAACCTCTAAAGTCAAAGTGTGACGTCGTGTGGGCGGAGTCCCGGCGGACCCATCACCTGATAGGCCAGGATCCGGTGAGTTTTAGTGGCGTCTGGTCGGGGTCGGCCTCGGCCAGTTTAATGCGCGACAAACGGACCAATAAGAACGTTCCGTACAGAGCGTGCGCACAAACAACTTCCTGAATGACAAAGATAGACTTATGCAAAATTGATATTCCCCTCTTTTAGTGTTGACTTCATTTTCCACTCATTGTCCAAATGACGGTTTAGCAGTATATTTCTTTTTAAGTATATGTATGAAACCCGTAATTCCGGCCGCGATTACAGCGACACTAGTGGCGCTTTCAAAAACCAGCCAATTGAATTCAATATCTTACTGCTGCTCCCCGATCGGATTTAGGTACCAATAATACACGCCGGTAGCGAGCGGAGGGCCATGCATGAAGTGAAATATTAGTTTAATGAGAAAACATTTGAGTTAAGAGCCGTATTATAGTGGATATACGGCAGCTTGCTTGTATCCGCAAATATATTCCATTCATAACCCACCATTCAAAACATATTACAACAATAATGTTGGAACTGCGGATTCGAAACTTGAACGGTCCGGCTAGACGCTAGTGGATTTATGTTGTCGCTTCCCGACGGTTGTTCTTTGTTCTTCTCGGCTCATAGTCTAATGGTGGGTCCTCATGTGCGGCATTTAAAGATCATTTAGATAAATAGTGCACTATGTAAAAATCGACTTCTCCTATTGGTCGATCCATCTTGTATTACGATATGTCTGTGCGATGCAAACGATTTCTGTCAAGAGCTTTCGTGGTGTAGAGGTTTATACAGCTGGGTCTCACCTGGACGGCCGAGGTTCGAACCCCGTTGTTATTTTTTACTTTTTTTTAAGATTATGTTTCTAAACAGTTTTTCTTGATTTTGGGTATGTCTTGGGTTAGTTTGGGTTAGCACCTGGTTAGTTTCCTTTTCCCGAGCCACCGTAGCGAGCGAAGCGAGCGGATGGCCATGCGGATAGACCAATAGGGAAGGCCGATTTTTATATAGTGCACTATTTGTGTAAAGGAACTTATAATGCGAATTATAACATGGGAAAAAGCCTGTTACCAGCTGCCACATTGGGTAACTGCACTAATTAATTGAAATTATAAGTAATAAATAGTAATTAATAAGTTAAAGTAATTTTCAGTCATAAAATAATATAGCCATTTTATAGGTAGAGTATGAAATAGTTTATTATTTTATATGGAGGAAAAGTGATACTTTTCATGGCGCGCTCGTGTTTAACAGCCGAACGGAGTTAGGCTGGTAATAGAGCAAGCCATGAAAAGTAACTTTTCCTCCAAATAAAATATGCTGTTTTTTCTTCAAATGTCGACAAATTAATGCAAAAACATCTCTTAATAGTAATTATATCTAATTATTATTAAAGATAAGTGGGTTCGCAAGACAGCTTAGACCGGTGTCGGTGAATAGGCACAGGTTGTTGCTATAGTAACGTAACATAAAGCTGTCAATGGACACTGTCAACAATAATTATTTTTTTAAGATTGCGTCTCCGATTGCATTTTAATTCCGTATTGGTAAACAGTTATCGAGTAAGTTCGACTAAATAATAACCAATTTGTTTCTAAATTGGAGATTTTTAGAAATGCAGTCCCAAATTGAGTGATAAATACAAATTGTACTTTAATAAGTCTTGAGTTGTTGACGCCTATTTTGTTGTCTGTTTGT
The DNA here is from genome assembly GCA_016904865.1 of Pissodes strobi. Lineage (NCBI taxonomy): Eukaryota > Metazoa > Arthropoda > Insecta > Coleoptera > Curculionidae > Pissodes > Pissodes strobi. The sequence continues at coordinate 9,982 of JAEQML010056148.1, forward strand.
ATTGTATCTATGTTGCTATGACAACACTTTTACCTCCGCTGGCGGAAAAGTGAAAAGTAAAGCTCCGGCGGAGGAAAAACGAAACTTCGCGGCCGCCTACACAGTCGAGTAATGACGGATTTACTGACGTTTGAAGAAAAAATATATTACCTATGCCTCTGTTGAATGACTCCTTGAAGAAGATTTATGGGTTTATTGATTATTTGATTACTGAAAATATCCAAGATCGGGTATCAAATTACTCTCGATAATTAAATAAACATCCCTACCATGATATACTCAGAGGTAACACAATGTGTACACGGCGATCATTTATAATATAACCTCAAAAAAAGGTAAACAAAACAACTGTCGCGACCGACAGGAATCGAACCCGCAGCGCAAGAATGACAGACAAGCACTCTGCCTGCTAAACTAGCCTGACTACCGACGCGTTGTTAAAGTTTTGCTAGAACGTAGAGACATGGATAATTCCGCTATTTCGTTCTTGTTTCGTCATTGCGCATGTGGTATCGAAAATCACGCCTGATCTTCAGACGCTTGTGTCCTGGGTCCTGGGCATTATAAACACATTTGTGATTTTGTGACAAATAGAAGACTTTATGGTCCAGCAAATGACTTCTTTTTTCTTTCGAACCTTGTGGCTCAGTGGTTAGTCTACCGCATCTGATATGACATCCCGGGTTCAATTCCAGTGACAAGAGAGTTTTGTTTGTAAAAAGTTTTTCTTCATTTTTGGCATGCCTTAGGTTAGTTTCAAGTTAGTGACAAGACAAAAATACAAATATAAACATTTTGAGCCTAGGACTCGTCAGGTGGGAGCACTCTGGCGGATATTTCCAAGAAGGTCTGCCTCTGCCAGTAACAAGAATAATTAAGTCTTCTTTAACGTTCTTGCGCCAGTTAGAGCCATTCCTAAATTCCTTACGGATTTTGCCGTTCCCGATATTCCAATTCGTAGTGCACTTGTGAATGTGTGCGATTTAAAGACCTGCAATTGGCAAATATATGGCCCTCCGCTCGCTCCGGGGCTGAAGAAAAGGAAACTAACTAAGTGTTAACCCAAGCCATACTCAAGAAAAACCCAAAAACCAAGTAAAAAACTGTTTACTTAAAAAAAAATAAAACAAAACCGACAGGTTTCGAACCCAGGTCGCCGAAGTGAAGGCTGACTCCTAGACCATCTGCAAGCAATTGGTTGCATCACGAAGACACAGCAAGCTGTGGAGAAGACATGCGTCGCCTCACGTAGCTAGCCAATCACGTGCCTTTAATTCACAACTGCACTATGAACTTAAATCTCGCTGCCCGTTCCTCACGTTTTCTTAAATTGACAATGACAGGTTAATGTCAACGTCACTTCTGTCAAAGTCAAACGAAAATACAATACAAATTGTCAAAAATATTTTGAGCATCCATACTCCGTAAAAAAATTGTTCAATTTATATCTGTATTTAAAATTAATTACTAGATGGGAAGCTAGTATATAATTCATTGATTTAAAGAACAAATCTATATTTTTATTTAACAGTAGTTGAATTTGATATTCTTAAATGGCTGCCGTAAGTGATTTAAGAATAGCTGTAATATGCTCCAGCAATATGAACAGAAGTATGGAAGCTCATGCTTTCCTATCTAAAAAAGGATTTCATGTACAGTCGTTCGGTACTGGTGACAAAGTTAAAATTCCTGGTTCTGCTGCTGACAAACCAAACATTTATGAATTTGGTACTTCCTACGACGATATTTACCATGATTTATTAGAAAAAGATAAATCTTTGTATCCTTTGCAAATTTCGGTTATCCGTAATGACCTTAATTAGGTCATATTCGTTGCCGAGGTTTTGTTGCTACTAATGCTCAATGCTTTCGTTTCTTATACTTATAGAAAGTAGATGTATATGATAGTTACGACTGACCAGAAATATTTTGTGTAAACCCCAGTTAATTTGTTTATTCAATTATATAGTGTTTTCTTAACCATTATATAGATACACCCAGAATGGCTTACTTCACACCTTGGATAGAAACAGAAGAATAAAAACTCATCCTGAGAAGTTTCAAGAAGCGAAAGAAAAATTTGATATCCTCATAACTTGCGAAGAAAGAGTCTATGACCAAGTTTTAGAATATATGGAAAATAAAGCCCCTTCAGACAATTCAATTGTTCATGTTATTAATATAGATATTCAAGATAATTTAGAAGAAGCAACAATAGGAGCCTTTTTAATTAGTGATATGTGCATGCATGTATGTAATAATTATCTGTAGTTTAATCATTACCATATTTTCTGATTAAAATTTATTTTTTCATCATCATAATTTTGGATAAATGCTATAAATTGAATATTACACAACTAATTAGGTAAACAAATGGATAAGGTGAAAGTTAATCGATTCCAAATTATATTCTATTATAGTAATCTTTTTATAGATTGCTACAGCCGAGGACTTAGACAATGACATCGAAGAAGTTTTACATGGTTTTGAGGAAAAATGTCAGAGGCCCATTCTCCACAGCATTGTTTTTAACTGAAGGTTCTGTGATTGTGCGAAATTTGCCAATTTTATTTGACTTATGACTTACCTAGTTTAGATTAGATTAATCATAACTTTTATAGGAAGAAGAAATTTACCAAATTGTTCCATAACATATAATATGGACTCTGTTCGGTTCCTATCATCGAATAATGGGAATGTAGGTATGCAATATATTGTATTAGATCCTTGCACATTCCTCAAAGTATAAATTCATAAATCAACTTTTAAAACCGTCAATTATTATGTTCTGCATGTGCAAGTCTATTCCTACTGCACTACGATTGTTGAGTTTGTATATACATAGGCTCTTACAACATTCGTGTAATGACAGGATTTGGTATTCACATTTGTTCTGTTTAATCATAAAGAGAAGTCTTTCCTATTTTGCATTACCAATTTTTGACTTTTGCTTTTAAGGAATAAGAATTACAATCAAATGTTGACTATGCATTCTTCAATCTCGCATGCGCTGTGAACTTTTATTTGGAAAATATTTACAGATTGAATGCCTTCTTTGCAACATCTTTATTTAAGTTAAAACAAAATACATTTACTATTTAGATATTATTTTTAGATTCACTAATGCCCAGTATATGTATCAGTATAACCATGGGTTTTTACTATTACATATCCATTAGTTAATTAGATCTTAATGCAATCCTATCGACTTCAAAAAACAGAAGTGTATTTGAGAAAAGTATTCCCTAAATTCCAATGTTTATTGATAAATTATTTAATTTGGTATCAGTTTGGTTTTTATTTGTAAATGTGGCATTGTTATTTATTAAAAAATGGAGGGCATATTTCTATACTTAACTTTTTTTTGCAAAAGTGTATGTATTCAATGACTAAATAAGGTTAATATAAAACAAAGAACAAATTTTAAACTCCTGCATGTATGTACAAGGTGATCGTGTATAATATTACCATCTTTTAACTTTTGTTTTTTTCCACTAGGAAAAAGTTGTAGAGGTTATGTAAACTATCTGCTACATATATACAGGGTGATGCAGAAAGAAGCTACAGGTCAGTCATTTTTAAATCTAATATTTTGTGTACTAATGACAGATTCTGCTTCCAATTCTTAACATAATTTATTTAGAATATTGTGTTCTTAAATTGAATGGTTTTTGACTCATTAACTTTTGAAAATTTAATAGTATAAGTAGGCAAATTAAATTTATTTCCTGACATACATATTTTCTATACTATTGAATTTTCAGTCGTTAATAAGTCGAAAAGGGTTAAATTTTAGACACATGTATTATATATAATTTATGAACTCTCAAAAGTCATTTATATGTTCAACTTAAAAATATGCCTGATCTGTCACTTGTTTCTGCAACACCCTTTATTTAACAACGGTGGCGCAACTAGCATATCAGGACAGGCATATAAAGTTTACAAAAGGCGCTTTTGTCGAAACTTAGGACAAAACCCAAATTGGCACATTAATATATATATATATATATATATATTTTTTTTTTTTTTTTTTAAGTGATATACATACTCACAAAAATAGAAAAATCATAGTTACAGTCCAAATAAAATCAAATGTGTAATGTAAAGGTATTTATTAAAAGGAAATTTTTCAGTAAGGAAACAGAATAAAATTGGGATCGACTAAATTATTCTTGATATTTGTTATATTATATTTACCCACTTACATAATATGCATCAAACATCAAAAAATATTGTTCTTTCTTTTATTTTCTTAAATTGATCTAAAACAACATCGAAACTAATGGTTTCACATAAATCTCTTTTTATATACAAGGTACCCAAAGTGCTTAACCTATCTTCGCCCATCGTTGGCCTTAACCCTGCCGGAGTGCGTTCAGGAACGAATGGTAATGCGTACGATACGGGTAAGGTGATCAAAATGACGTTATCGGGGAGATGTGCCGGTAAACCTTGATATTTATGTTTGAACGCATTTTAAAATGTCAAGTCAGAGTCAGGTGTCACCTTTGACAAGGGTGTCACTGTGTCGGTTTGGGTCAAATTTTAATTAAACAGACCTGTTTACTTTGTATTTGGGGTCCAACATAAATAAATTTGGGACGACACATGTTTCTTTATTCTAAATGTATGCCATAAAAAGCATTAGGTGCTATAGGATTGTATGTACCCAGTTATATTTATTTACCAACATTTGTCATACTCACCATCACTTTTTTGCAAATAAATTTGGCCACCTTTCATTACGGGATTATCTGCTTCATCTAGGAGACAGGTAATCACATACACGTTAATATCCATGTTTTGGGGAAAAGTTCAAAAATACAAAGAAAAGACATAAAAATATTAGGCCGAAACACCAAAAATTATCACTTTCATCTATTTCTCAAAGTTTAAATGACAAGAAAAACTTCACTTCGTTACCAACGCCTATTCCGTATATGTCAGGCAATTATTACCCGTCTAATTTAGTAGGGTCATTTAGGAACACCTTGGGTTATTCCCAATATCATTTCTGAACGTAAATATATGACGTTTTCAGTTTTACCCGTTCGGTTTCTGAACGAATTTGGGGAGACCCAAGTATTACTTTTCCCCCGGGGTAGGCCCCCGCCCTAACATTTAAAATAGAAAGGTCGCGCCCGGACTCTCACTCTGCGCAACTAAACATATGAGTTTTTTGTTTCTATTGCATTTTTTGATAAATAATAAAACTTCTTAAAAATAAGCTTTTATTATGTACTAAAAAGAAGAAAAGAAAATTAAGTTTAGTTTGAAAATAAAATTAGTTTATCAACGTCGATTGCTGATCCATTTGAATTCAACTCATTTGCTAAATTGATGGTTACCAATCATATCCAATAATATCCATATCGATTACAATCCATATAGCGAAAGGAATTCAATAGTATCTTACCAGGGAAAACACAATAAAAATCGATTAATTTATTTTATTAGATATATGTTGCACATAGTTTACATTTATCCCGACCCTTTTCTTATTAACATTTGTACTATTGTCAAAAACAAAGTTAAAGGTGTGTCAGTGTAACTAACATTATACGCGATCATCTGGTTCTGGTACACCGTTATATCAATAATTAGCTGGAAGGTGATTGCCTGTTAGCAGAAGGTTTTAAGTGCCGTTCAACGAATGTTAAATGTAGAGACCGCCCGAATTTAGGTTTTCGGTCATTTTCGACAAAAATATCCTTTTCGGCCGAGAAAAAGACACTTTTCAGCCGCGAAGCCGAAAAAAATATTGGTGGTCTCCTCGCTCATGTCACTTTTGCTGGCCGCCCAGGATCACATAACACCTTTAGGTGGTTACTTCCGCTTCGTTCTCGGTTGAGTCAGCACGCTGCCGGCTGCACCATGATCGTCGATCTTCGAGGAACACAATGATAATAATAAAGCGGATATGAATCGAATAAGCTATATATGACCATTAACGAGGCATTTGCCAGAAGGCAGAATGAGATTTGATTTCTATTTTGAGAAGTTCCTCCCCTGATATTTTATTTGTAATCTCATTGGTTTTTATCTGAAATTTCTGTAAATTGTGACAATAGAAATTTGAAATTTGTTTTCTTTTTTCGTTTTCGATTTTACACCGAATTTCGGTTTCGGTTTTCGGCCCAATAGGACTTTATTCAGAATTTCGTTTTCGGTTTTCGGCCGAAAAAGATCTTTATGCCGAATTTCGTTTTAGGGTTCCGCCGAAAAGAAAAAACGTTTTTCGGTCGGTCTCTAGTTAAATGGTACGATGTCCGCAACTGCCGGATATTATATGCTACATGTATATGCTTATGAGAAACGTAACGATCACAGCTTGTATTAAATAGTTATTAAATATTAAAATTAAAGGAATACTTCTTTGGTACTAATCCTAAATTGAAAATATCTACTATTTTAAATGCATCGGTCATTTATTCAGTTAAAATATGTGCATGTATATATAAAAATTACAATATATAAAATCTTGCCTTGAACAAAATATTTTAAGAACTACTTGAAAAAAAGAAAGAAAGAAATCTACCCCTTGAATATTGAAGATATAGCAAGAGAGCAATATCTTCGAAAAAATAAGTACTATCTTCCTTTCTGGTAAAACCAAAGTTTAAAGAATAAATATAAGTTGCCTCACTCACTGTCGGAATTTTGATGTATTAATGTCACAAGCGTGCCGCAGATACCTGCCCCCCCCCCACCTTTTTCAACCAGGTATTGACGTGTTGTAAAAGGTCGCTATTTCGCGCGTTGAGCGAACACGCATAAATAAGAGGAACATCGTGCCAGAATAACTAGAAATGTAGGAACTATACTGTGATTGCATACCAAAACACTAATTTTATTTAACCCCAATCATTGATCAGTCGTACTACTCTGTACGTTACCTTGACATGACGCGGAGTCGATGGGGACCCAATACCTCTCAAGCGGGACGCGAGGTAGGGGGTAGGTAGATCAGCGGTGTGTCGAGAGTGCGGCAACTTATATTTATTCTGTAAGCTTTGGTAAAACAATCTTATGAAGGTCATACCCTGATGAAGAGTGTTTCATCAGAAACTAATGTAAGTATAAACAAACCTTAAAAGATATCCACATGATAGAGTACTGTAATCAAGCTTAAAGTAATCAAAACTCGTGTTAAATTAAAAACGGGCTGAATAGCGTATGTACTATATTATGTAGATGTAAGAATATAGTGTTTCAATTCCTATGATTTGTCAATCTGATGATCATACATAGATCGCAAATAAATTATTGGCAAATTTCGCGTGCTCTTGAAACGTACGTGTGATTTTACTTAGGTAAAAAAAAGGTGTAAAATATTAAGTATATATATTTTTTGCTATTTAATTTTACTTGTAAGGATAATAAATGTACGTATACTGTAAGTTATTCAGTTTTTGTTCTTGTAAATATCAAAATGTGTTTAGGTTCGTTCAAATACTGAATAAAAATATCCTACAATGTGTACTTATTTTTGACTCAGGTGAAAGGACTGGTAGTACCAGAGACAAGGTTGAAGGTTGAGATTCAACTATGTGTTAAAATATTATCCTATATTAATGCTCCGTCTTTGTCTCGCATGATGGAAGGTGAACGTAGATGGCGCTGGCGTTTTATGTTTATGAAAAACCGATTTCTATTGGACGAGTTAGTGCGCACTGAGTGTAGGTCTGTGTTTACTGATGTTGGTTAATGAAAAATAGGAATACACTCGGTGCACACTAACTCTTCCAATAGAAATTGCTAATATTATTTATTAATGTTTATATTATATAATTAAAAATCAACTTAGGGATATAAAGTTGTAACTAATAGTGCGCCACTTTGTGATGAACTGTTTTTACTACCTCAGTCGCCAATTTGTGAGGATAAATTACGTTGAAGTTAATTAATTTAATTTAATCCATTTAAATTAAGCATGACATTAGGGTGTGAGTTGTATTGCCTCTTTCACTAATTATATATATTTTTTTGGTATTGTGGGCGCTAGAGCCCCTTGAGACAAAAAAATAAATATTAAGATATCAAGAATTATAAAGATAAGAACATTAAAAAATTAATTTAGGATCTCCACTAGAACCGCTTCCGCCTACACCTAAGTTCTCTCACTATAGGCGTATCCAGGTCTTACAGGTAATCCTAGTGGGGTCTCCTACTTGTGTGCACGGCAAAGCTGTAGTTGACGGCTTCGTCTCGAATTGATCGTTACATAAAAGAAAAATACAAAGGCCTTATACTGCTTATTAACTAATTATTCAGGAAAGTATCCTGTGGACCTCAGTTGGACTATCATACAGGACGTATTAACCCACAATTCGGAAATTTACTGGTTACAGCAGGTATAAACAGAACTTAAATTACAATTTTAAGTTGAGCAAAAATTATAGATAAATATGGTTAAGCAACCATAAATAATAACTGTTACTTAAGATACTTCCTTTTTTTACTTTAAAATATGAAATCCAAAAGAATTTATAATTAAAATTTAAGGTTCAAAAGCCAATTATGAAACTTGTCCAAACAGTGGCTCTCGGTAAATTTAAATAAAAGATAACTTGATCTCTCTGATAAATAAGAAAATCGAGGTACAACCTCTCTTAAAACGAGTCTTATGACCCCATATAAGTAATTTCTATTACTGAATCTATATATATGGCCCTTGGCACATAAACGACAATTGAACGTAATTACGTCTCAATTAATTAAAGATAAAAACGAGGTAATCTCTATCTCGCCTTGAGAGATGAATTAAGATAAAAGAGAGAAACGAAACAAGTAAATTCACATATGTGAGTCAACCCCTCATAAATGTAAATTAATGTCGATACATCATTGTTGAAACGCGACCGGAAAGTGCTAAGGATTATATGCCTGATGGTGTTGCAAAATCAACTGAAATATTAATGAAATGATCAACAATACTGCAAAGGAAAATCCAGAGAAATTCTACGCAAATTCAATTAACTACCTTTACAGGAACATATAAAATTCGCTCCGAGAATCTTGCAAGGAATACTGTTATGAAAATATGTAAAATCATATGTGTGACCACTAAACGATGAAATAATTACGTTCTCGTAAATTGGGATTAAACTTCAATCAAATTACATGAATTCGGCTAATAAGATACGCAATTATCCATCAACAAATCAGTATTTAAACCTAATGACCACTAAAAAAATTAAGATTTAAATCGCTAATCACTCGAAAGTGTAATACAAAAGTGCTAAATTCTTACTTTAGCGAAATATGATTAATCAAATCAGAAACGATTATCAATTCTGTATTTAAAATATGGAAAATTTAGCGAAAAGTATGCAAGATGAATAAAATATTTTAAGATTAAATTATTAGCACTTACCGGTTCGACCGTTACCACCAAGATGAAACGACCTTCCCTTCAAAAATTTGTACGTTCTACCTATTCCGATTTTCAATGTTCTCATTGGATAATTTAGATCATGTGACCACTACTATGGGTCATGCAGCTTCAAATCAAAGAAACACGATATATACTAATTATAGTAATCCGTTGTGGTTAAATGCTTAAATTACAGGCCTCGAATAGCGTACTACGTTCTTCAATTACCAACTATACGAGATAAGCCCATTTCCGAACAGGTGGCACTCACTCAATAAAGAAGTCTGCAATGACACGAATCCGCAAATTATGGATATAAATCTGCGTACCTGTTCTTCTTAAATAGTTAATTGTGCGAAATATATCCATTCACCGATAGGTGTCACTGCCGATTAATATACCAAACATTAAAAACCATTGATAAATAGATAGAATTTAGTGGAGTGGAATAGGATTTGATAAATAACAAGAGTGTTATGCATTTCACAAATGACATTTAATGTGAGAGTGCAAGTAATTTGTAGCATCTTGAACTTCGCTTAAATATAGTTAGAAAAGCATCAAAAGTCCACCGTCTCCCTTTTGCTGATTTGTTTCTAAACCACCGTATCTGTGACACCATAAAATCTGCTGGAAGAGAGGGCATATTGTAATCTTATTGGCATTGTAGTAGACTTCAATTTCAAATAAAATGTTAATAATATTGCTAAACTGCCTTGCAGCATGCATCATAATACCAACATGCTTAATTGCTGTACTAAGTTGTCCGAGAATAACAATTGTTATTCTCGGAAGCTGTTACAGAGATGTCAAAAATTGTATTGATAAAAGTTGGCTATGAAATATAACCCATCTGTCTCAGAATGTCAGTATGACATTGAACTTGACAATTTTATTACAATTATTTTAAAAGAATGACATAAAATTAGACAGACGTTTTCCATTCCATGCCCATCTTTTATCAATATGTATAATTTTTGATACCCCAGTAATGCTCCTGCCATATTCTGGACCCAAACCATTTTTACATACATTATTTAAATGGCATATGCTATCTATTTGTGGTAATGTGTCATTGGTGCAACACTAATACGGTTGACCTTTGACAGCTTTAAATGTACTTCGAAATGCTTGTAAGCATGTCATCAACAACACCATGTGTATTCCTAGGTGTATTCATAGATATGTTTCTTACTGGTGGCCGTATTCTGCATTCAGAGAATAAAAAATAAAGACAATATCTCTTACCAACGTTTTTAAGTAAAAAATTGCAGACATCTGAATGCCTGTATGAGCCCTAACATTTCTATGTTCATTGTTCAGATTCTGAACAATGAACATAGAGATGTTAGGGTTAGGGCTTGTACAGGTTCTTATTGTAACATTCCTCTTTACTTCGGTAAATACCTAAATAATTACGACAAAAATTGCTGCAGAATTTATTACATCAGGTATTTGCTTCAATTATTATTATTATTTAGGCTTCAATTTAAGCGCATTGTTCATCTCTAGGCTCATCTAACAGAGGTTTTCTATTTTGCCTAATTAAATGAGTTTGTAAAGTAACAACTTACCTTTCAAGATTTGCAGGAAACTGGAAAAATTTTCCTATTTCTTTCTCACTAGCACCACACACTATACACCTTCGCTTCCCATTATTTGGCAAGGCATATTATTTGAAGGTTTCTTTGTTGAAAACACCTTATTGTATGTTTTTGCAATAAATGGACTCTGAATGGGAAATGTTCGGCCTGGCGAATAAAAACAGTGCAGGGAGAAAGGCTTTCCTCTACGCTAAGAGCTTTCTAGATTTTGAGTCCCAAATCTGCCAAATCTATTAAAATCGTTATTGAAAGTTTACCTAAATAAACAGACTAAAATGCAGTATACCTACCGGGATAAATTGTCTAAAAATCACTTAATAAAGGTAGAAACCACAACTCAAAATAAATACATTCCTGTCTCTGTAAATACTGAAAAAATGGCCGATGCCTCATCTATCAGACAAGTTTTTCCGCAGCGTTGTCACGTTTTATTTTACTACTTCTGTCACTTACTCTTTGCTTGCGTTAGATAAGAGTAAAAAATAATTATTTTACTGGACTATATTGGGATGTGTTACATTTGGCATTGTTGTATTTTTAGTTCTTAGCGCCATCTGGGTATCACCTTCCATTATGCCAGAAAAGGATGAGTTAATCCAATCAAATAATTAAATCAATGTAATAGATAACGACGAAATATCCCGAAACAATAGGAATAAATTTCCTATCAAGTTGAGTGTCTCAACCTTGTCTCTGGTACTGCCATTGAAAAATTAAGAAAACTACCAGTATATACTTAATAAATATATATATTCAGATATGCCTTGTTTACTAAATATCATTTAAATAATAATTCAATTTACCTACATCCTGGAATCTGGACAAAAGCTTTTATCTAATAAATCCAAACGATTTTTCAAAGGACCTACGTTTTTTTTTCCGTTGATATTTTATTAGGTATATATTTAACCAAAAAATATATTTATTTTGCAAACCTGTCAAAAATATACAAAATTGCTAACTATGAAATCGAGTATGTGTAAGTATGCATGTAAATTTTTTGGCGATAAACATTTGCCTTTACGTCACTTGACTGTAAAGATTCGATCCGGGTTTGGGCATAAACTCGGGCACTATTCCAATTTTTTTATCCTAATTAGGCAAGCTGTAATGTGAAAGTAACCTAATTTTGCATCATTTCTTCACAAACAGCCAGAGTTCCAGTTCTCTGCTTATTTATTATATATACATCTCTTACTAGGCAAACTTGCAGTGGCAGTGTGATTTTCAGTATCGATATAACAATTCATATGAAGTTAAATCCATTTAAAGCTTTAAATTTCATTAAAACGACGGAGATGAAAAAATCAACAAGTTGTATTCCAAACCCCCAAATTTTTATGATTATTTACACTAATTATCATTTTAATGTTGATCCAAATGTGCATATACTCTTCTGAGTTTTTCTTTTTTCTTTTTGTTGCGATGTTTATTTAAAACTTTCCATGGTTTCACGACTGCGCTCTCAGATGATTCTCTGCAAAATGGAAGGTAAACATTAGACAATAGTCTACTGCGTACTTAAAGGAAAAATTACACATTCTGTGTGCTTAAAAGAAAAATTACACATTCTTGGCAGAATATGCTCTTCTTGTAAATACAGAATAAAATATTAATGTTTTTGAATGACAAAAAACAGCACTATTCAATTGCTTTTCCGACGCCTATACCGAGAATAGTATATTAGAAAATAAGTCTTGAAAGTACTAGTTTTCAAATGAGAAGGACACTTAGCACGAGTGTTTAAAACCACTTTTCAATATGTGTGTTGAAAAGTATATCATGTCGTCTTCATCTTTCAAATCGTCAAAATGACAAATGAAAAATGCTGTCAAATTGACACTATCTGCCATCTCCTATTAGTCGTGCTGAAAATACTTTTTTCTACAAGCGTGTGGAAAGTACACACTTTCCGCACGCATGACTGTGCGGAAAGTTGCACTTTCCCGCACGCAAATACTTCCTGCACGCTCAACAGTGCGGGAAGTATTTTCGTGCGGAAAAAACATTTTAAGTCTTCACTCATTTACATTTTATTTGCATTTTTAATGAAACATAAACAATAACAAATAACGTGATTTTAATGTAGAAGATTACTTATTATTTACATTCATATTAAAAATTAATGGTTTGCATTTGGTAAACTTATTGCCGATGCAAAAAGGTCCCACGTTGACTGCGAACTAAGGCATGTTCTTTCATTATTAGTATCTCCCATTAATGAACTTGAATGAGATTCTTCAGCATTATTAATGGTATTGGTATTTTGCATGGAGCTGCTTGCTTCTGATAATCTTCACGACGACACGCTCCAGCCAATCCAAATAGTGACCACTTTCATTAAAAGATAAATATCATCGGGTGCTTCATTAATAAACTTGGAAATATCAGTTTTGCTGAATATTTTCGACTTTTTGGGTCAAAAACGAACATTCTGACGTTTCAGGTAAGCTGATAGTTTTGGAAATCTTCCAATGTCAAAAGTTTTTCGTATTCTAATTACCATCTTCAACATAGAATATCTTGACCAAAGAGTCGATGGCTTACATGTTTTACTGGCTTCTGAAAAATAGGCTAAAAGGACTTCTTCTTTAAACCCTCTGACATTTATTTTTTCACACCACTGGTTGAACACATTAAATTCCTTTTCGTATCTTGTTCGGGATTTTTCCGGCAGTAATTCTAAGCTGGCTTTTTTTCCTTCCGCTAGGATAGATTCGGGAATTGCGTAATTTTCTTCATCACTTTGCATCATTTCAAAGAAAAAATGCAAATAAAATATAAATGAGTGAAGACTTCAAAAGTTGTTTTTAATATATTGCGTAGTTTTCTTCATCACTTTGCATCATTTCAAAGAGAAAATGCAAATAAAATATAAATGAGTGAAGACTTCAAAAGTTGTTTTTAATATATTTTTTAATATCCTAGAAACCAATAGAAATACGACTACTGTTATTATAAAAAAATATGTCAAGTGTAAAGTTTATACGAAGTCTATTGAGACAGCATAAAAACTAAAAGCTGGCTTATAGGCGGCACATCGTTTATGAAACATGGACGGCGCTGGAAATGTAAATATGTTTTACTAAGCCAATAAAATTAGTTATGTTTTTATTGATAAAAATATTTCTAGGATAATTTTATTGACACTTATCTATTGAAAGATTTTTTGTTGTAAGAGAAAATTGTCATGCTTCACTATCGGAGTTTTCAGAACATGAGTCGTTATTTACCTAATAATAACTGGAGTGATCGGTGGTAAGATACAATATTCACTTTCGTTTTTATTACATGAGATACACAGGCCCTCCATATATCACTTTTGTTTATTTCATCTACTACTGTCCTGATATTATTTACTACAGACTCGCTAATTCTGGTGATTGATTATATTTTCGCAATTTACTTTTAATATCAGCCCAGACCATTTCAATAGGGTATAGGGTTGAAAATGCAATAATATGGAGGCAGACGTAAAATTGCTTCAAAGAGTTTATCAATAACATATTCCTTTTTGAAATGTTGCTTTTTGATCAGTTCCATTAATTCCTCTTTTGTCTTTTTCTCGGGTATTTCCATGCCTTTATTTTTCATAAATTGAAATATATCGGCCTTTTTTGTACTGGTGTTCGGAATTTTTGTTTTCTGACGAGAATGGTATGATGCATTGTCCATAACGATTACTGAATTGGGTGGTATATTTGGTAAAAGCTGCTGCTCTGCCCATTTCTCAAATAATTCGGCTGTCATGTCCTCGTGATAATCAGCAGAGGATTGCTTGATGTTTTTGGCAGACAACAACAACGCATTAGGAATAAAGGCATCTTTACTTCCAGCATGAAGAATTATAATTCTTTTTTCCCTAGAACATGGAGCACTTAACTTACACTTTTTGCTGATATCTACCCACCCATATTGGACGACATCGCGGGTGTCAAACCACGTCTCGTCAAGATAAATTATGTCCCTATACGCATCCCGGTATTCTTTTATTTTGCGCAAGTAATCTTGTCGATAGTTAGTCAACAATACGTGCTAAAACCGTAATCTCGTAAACCATTTCTCAACGTATCTAACGATTTATAGTTATAATCTGGATATTCTCGTAACTTATCCCGAATCATCTCTAAGGTTGGAAATTTATTTTGATGATAAAATCCATACACAACTGGACGAATAAAATCCTTGTCTGCGGTATCAAGTTTGTTAAGTTTTTGTCCAACTATTTTCCGTTTAACAGAATGGTCCACTACACCTCCAGCACTAATATGAGGATTTCTTTTTGCTTTTTCGAATATGCAAAACCAAAATCACCAAAAATAAACATAAACAAACAATTAACTAAACTGTCATTTGTGTCATCTCCCCACTTCCGATCGCTCACAAATTTTCTGGCGTCCTCTTGAGGCCGCGACATGCCGCTTAAAGCGTCTTTAAGCGTGACGTCATGACTTATTCGCAAAAATGCACCGCTGTAAGCTGCTTATCGCGTCTTATTCTCGAAAATTTGGCTTTGAGTTAGTTCACAAATTCTATTCACAATTTTGTTTTCTGAAGAACCACTATTTTCACTCTTAAGACAAAAATAAATATTCAAAATAACCCGTTGAGTTTAACCGTGTAGGTCTTTATTTACAATTTCGGCTTCAATCGACTCTAAATTGGCATGATAATCCTCAGTTTCGTCGTCACTAGTATCGAAAGACAGCCAAAATGCCATTTTTTTGGAATTATTAACCAAAACACTAATTAAATAAAAGATTTTACAAAATATATCCACTAGAAATAATTTTTAACGCTTCGCGGAGCCACCCACCTGATACCGCACTGCCACGTAAAAATCATAAATATTTTAAAATACTTCTGCTCCAAATTTAGAAAAAAAAATCTCTCAACAATCAAAATCACTTGTCGTTTAATCCCGCCCACATTTTTTTTTTAACAAACACATTAAGTCCGGGTTGATTCTCTTCGAGTGTCTAACAGGAGTAAATCCATATAAAATCAGTCTCTATATTTCATGTGAAAACCGGTAAATTGATGGTAACCCGTATAATAATTTAATTCCACGCTGTCTCAACTGAGATCGTATAAAGTATAATAACAAAATTATACCTGTTTTTGCTTCCACCAGGATAGCTTTTTGGTTTTGAATGTAAATAAGTATTATTTTTTTTTTTCGGATTCTGATTGAGTGTTTTTATGAGTGTGTAGTACCAAGGTAAAACGCTTTTAGAAAAAATATTGTACCTAACACATGCGGAAAGTGTCTTTTCCGCACTCGACTGCTTCCCGAACTCCGCTTCGCGTCGTTTGGTAAATTGCAGTCGCGTGCGGAAAAGTGTCACTTTCCGCACTAGTTAGGTAAATAACTATTTCATAATACCTCTCTGAAAACTATCATTTTTGACGTCTCTGTAGAGCAAAGTGCGGGTGCACGGAAAAAAGTTTCGCGTTCCCTAATGCCCCCCCCCCCCCCCCCCCAAGTGCTAAATTTGCTGTTATTTAGTTACAAAATAAGCATAAAGTATAATAAATTGGGTTAAAATTATACAGCGATGCAGTCTAAAAAATTAATCTAATATATTTTAGCGTCAATAGTCTAATTTTTAAGTAAAATTATCTTATTTATTCTGATCTTACTGGTCAAAAATACATCAAAACTAGCTGCCTATTCAATTACAATAAAGCATACAAACACATTTCCATAGCAACGCTTGATAAATATTAGCATTTTATAATAAAAGACTATTAAGATAATTCTTATGGACAAAATTCTCCAAACCTAAGTAACTCACCAAAACTCTGATAGATGGCGAAAAGATATAGTTTCATTTAAAATATTCAGTTAAAATATCTTGCCCTCTGTTGACGACAATTTGCACTTGGTAAATACAGATTTCATTTTTAAAGGGGTCATAGCTGTCCGCATAAATATATCGGGCAGTAACAAGGTTTATTGACCTTGGGGCAGGAATGCATCATTCAACTGGCAGTTGGGGGAGTAAGGGACTGGTTAATACTTGTAGAATCTGAATACTATTCTCCGATATTGACAAGGTCATTTCTTTCTTTAGAATAAAATACACTTGAAATTAGAGGTTTGGGAGTATGTTATATATTTTAATTTACTTAGGTGTTAATTAGGCGGGAACGTGAGCTCGACCTAGATCGAACACGAGCTAACTCAAAAATTACGGGGCAGACGAAAAAAACACTTACTACCAAAAATATGTATTTTGATAGCGTTTAATTTATAGTAGTCGCTGTAATTAAAAAAATCGCTCTTTTTAAAAAAGACGTTTTTTCGAACTTATTCGCGAATATCTCAAAAATTATTAAATTAAAAAAAAATGTAATGATAATTTGGAATAAAAAGTTCTTATGAATTTTTCGTCAGACGCTGAATAACGGAGGAATTTAAAAAAAGAAGAAATTTTTTAAAAATAAATTTCTTTACCACCCTGTTTTTTTAAAAAACGTATTTTTATTATGGCGAGAAGTTAACAGATTCCTTTAACCGTTTCCAACTTAAAACTAACTATTTTTTTCAAAAAAAATTACAATAAACAAATCGAGATTTTCATTAAATCGGCTTTAATTATTGTAATACGTTATAAGCGTTATAACGGTATATAGCAAAAAGATGGGTTTTGAGGTTCCTTAACGCGCAGTATTTCCTTCGATCGTACGACGTACGACGTTTCGTTTTTTTTTTTAATTGCCTAAACGTAATTTTTCTATTTTCCCAATTTTCTCCGTAGCGGAGAGAGATATCTCAAATCGGTTTGGGCCAGTGTCTGCGTCGTCTGAGGGTCGATCGAAACGACACGCTTCTATAACATTTTTCGATAGGACGTCAAATAACGGAAGTATTCGATAAAATATCTTTTTCGTCTTAAAAATGAGTATTTTCTTCATATTTAGCCACCAAATAGAGAATTTCGTAGGTGGATGATATTTTTCGTTTCGAATACTTTAGGAGGGGGTTTTTGGGAATGCCGAATTCGATTTTGGCATCAAGAAGGTCGTATGACATTTCTGTACAGAAATATATCGAAAAAGTAGAAATTTTGAGGAAAAAAAAATAACTCCCTGCATATACTTTGGAAAATGTTATTTTATTGATGGTAACATGTAAATGGCTTCCTTTAACCGTTTCCGAGTTAAAAACAAACAATTAGGACATGTAGTTGGACTCAGTTGGAGGGTACGTTTTTAAGTTTTCTTACCCATAACCTGATTTAGGCAAACAATCTTTCATGCGAGCGGAATATTAGCATATTTATAATTATTAAAAAAGGACGTAACCGGCGGCGGCGTCTTCTGCAATACGTGAATACAGTCGGACTTGCCGCTGATGCAGTTCGACGGCTGGCGGCGAAGGTCGTCAGTAGCAGTAGTTTTGTTTTTAACCGTTTTGATAGGGGCTGAGTGAGATCAAATTTTTTTTATGGCATTCCAACTTATTACCCTGGCTGTTGACTATACGCCTGCATGGCAGGCATGCAGGCGTGGGTATGCTGCGGCTACTATAACCGATTTAAAAAGTGCAATTTGTTAAATGAATATAAAATGCACACATTTTGCTTCCCATCGTTTTTCTTGGAGCTTCGTGCTATGGCTATTTTAGAGTTTAACTCGATATATCTACCTAAAATCATTTATAAATTACAAAATGCTAAAATGTAGAAATTAATTTAAGAGAAATGTTTTATTCTATACACATCAGCGTTTGGTACGTCGATGCGTTAATTTCAATTTTATACTCAGATTAAATTTAATATAAAGCACTTTGCAATACATATGTATTTGTTGATATAATTGTTTTAATGTTTTAAGCAACAACACAGCTTAAATTTGGTTTAAATTTTTTTTAAATATTAAGAGGTTTTGTTTTGTTTACAGAAAAACATTTTAATTTTAAGTTGAAGAAGTAGTCCATAATCTCGCAGTGGACAAGACTTTTATTCCACTTCTATTTTAATTTTATTTCGTTTTCTTACTTTCCAAATATAAACACAAGTGCAATGTGTAATTAAATGTCTTCTATATTTTCTCTGTCGCATGTGCCAGCTCACGCTATATGTTCAGGTTAAGACAAGTCACATTCCCAATTTAACGTATCAACTTACCAAACATTTTCTATAAAACAAAAAATCGAGCAAAAAATAATATGTCACAACTATTGTTAGACCAGAAACATAATTTATGTGAATATTTGCATCTACGACAGCTTTTTAATATTTTCACTTTCCTGCCAGCAGATTGTTACACAAAACTAAAAAAAATATTTTGCAGTTTATCGGTCGCAATGTCGCATCTAATCGAAACCGCACTAAACTTTCGAGAAAAAAAAATCATAGTTGTACATATTTTATTATAAAGTTACATTTTTTGTCAGGCACACCTATTGATTCATTTAATAATTATTTTAGGGGCTTGCGTAAATGTCTGGTAATTTTCTGCTACCTAAATTATTAGTCCAAAACAAATTATAGTTTAAAAAATTAAGAAAACACGCTTTGATCGAAACCGATCTAAAAAATTATAAAATGATTCAAAAATATGATTTTATTTTAAAAAGCATGGGGTGCTTAAGTGCCATAAGTTTATCACAAAAATCAATTTATCGCTTTGATTGACCAACAGTTTATATGTCAAATTTGATTGATTATCTCAATTTACCAGCAGACTATATGAAGTTACCTTATCATTTCAACAAGATAATTTATATGTAGATACATTAGATTTAACTTCTCAAATGACTTGCAGTTTATATGAATATTTTATTAAGTATCGTTTCAATTGACTGGCGGTTTGTAAGAAGCACTAGACTTATCGTTACAATCGACTATCAGTTTATGAGAAGAATCAATTGTTCGTTTTGATTTACCAACAGTTTATATACCAAATTTCATTGATTACTTCAGTTGACCAGCATATTATATGAAAGGTCAATTTATCGTTTCAATTGGGCAGCAGTTTATATGCAAAATTCAATCATTCCAGATGACCAATAATTCATAGGTAAATTAGATTTTCCTTCTCAATTCACCTGCAGTTTATATGAAAATTTAATATGTGTCGTTTCAATTGACTGGCGATTTGTAAGATACACTAGATTTATCGTTTCAATTGAATATCAGTTTATGAGAAAAATCAATTGGTAATCTTGATTTAGCAACAGTTTTATACCAAAGGACCCCGCACCCGACAAAGAGAGAATTTCGGAACCATACGATTTTCTTTAAATTTTAATATGTTGTAGGTATGGATAAGTACTTCACAAAAATGTATGTTCGAATATGGTGCCCCCTCCCATTTGGCTGCAGTGGCATATCAAAGTTACGGTAATCACAATACATATATATATTTTTTGCATTTTAAGCTAAAAAATAGTCTATATTTAATGGATTGTAACAGCTGTGGGTATACAAAATAATTTTTAAGATTTAAGTCCAGTGGCGTACATAAAAATATTTAAAATATTTTTCACAATTTTTTAATATTTCTATGTACGCCACTGGGCTTACATCCTAAAAATTATTTTGTATGCCCACAGTTGTTACAGTCCATTAAAGATAGACTCAATTTTAGCTTCAAATGCAAAAAAAATAAAAATATGTATTTTGATTACCATAACATTGATATGCCACTGTAGCCAAATGGGGGGGGGGCACCATATTCTAACATATATTTTTGTGAAGTACTTATCCATACCTACAACATATTAAAATTAAAATTTTAATTTTAATATATTGACAAAAGTTTTCTACTCAAATATTTTATTTGGTAGAAGTAGGAAAGATTTTTTTAAATTCGATTTTTAACGAATGCAAACCCAAATTAATTATTGCTTTGTTAGATTTTACGGATTCATGCAGATAAAAAATGTATTGTGGATCAGCATGTCAAATCAGCAAAACACCAGCTCAACGTGCGAAAATTGCAACGAGGGGAACCCTCCCAGCAAACAACACAACATTGTCTTGAAGAAAAACCAAAAAACAGTGAACAAGCCCGGTTCAATGAGGACTTATGTAAGGCATTCATTGGAGCCAATATAATACCACTTAAAAAACCTCAATTTACGTTCATTTTTGATAAAATATTGTAAATTTAACATACCGGACGAGTCAACTGTACATAAAAGTAGTGTTGATGTCATTTACAAACAAACTGTAAATGACAATAAAAAAAAAGGGTGAAAATTATTTTTATCTTGTGGTTGATGAAACAATTGACTCATGTGGGAGATATATTGCATACGCATTGATTGGTCTTAGGGGAAACCAATGATTATGGTAGATCCTATTTAATTGCATGCAACCAATTGGAAAAACCAACAATTTAAGTGTAACCAGATTTGTTCAAGAAACATTAACCAACTTTTTTTTTGCCCGACAGTGTTCCGTCAGAAAAATTCATACTCCTTTTATCGGATGCTGCATCATATATGGTTAAGGCAGCACAAAATTCAAAAATATTTTATTCTAACCTATTTCAAGTTACTTGTTTGGCTCATGGTATCAATAGACTGGCCGAATGTATAAGAGACCAGTTTCCATTGTTAAATGATTTAATTAATCAAGTAAAAAAAGTATTTCTAAAAGCACCTTCGCGTGTTTAATTTTATAAGGAAAATTGTCCAAATACTCAATTAACACCACAACCAGTAATAACTCGCTGGGGAACTTGGTTAACCGCTGCTATATTTTATGCCGAGAACTTTGAATTAGTTAAAAAAGTTATCGAAGATCTAAACGACTCGTCTTCTGCCGCTCTAATAAATGCAAAAACTCTTTTTTCTAACCCAACAGTGAAAGAAAATTTAATATTTATAGGAACAAATTATTCTTTTGTACCTATAGCACTCACGAAATTGGAGGCTACGTCTGTTTCTTTGACAGATTCAGTGGCTTTAATAAATTAATTTGAGGTACATTGCAAAAAAGTTTCAGGTACTGTTGGGGCTGCGGTTATAGAAAAATTTATGTCAGTAATTGAAAATAACACAGGCTTCAAAATCCTAAAAAATATTTCAGAAGTTTTTATAGGCAATTTCACTAATTTCGAAGGAGAACTGGATTTATATAAATTAGAAACACACTTAATTCCAAAACTAAAATACTGTCCGATAACTTCTGTAGATGTTGACCGAAGTTTTTCCATTTTTAAACATATGTTTACAGATAAAAGACACAATTTTCTTTTGGAAAATTTTGAAAAACATTTAGTCATAAATTGTTTTTATAACTGCAAAGAATAGTTTGATAATTTACGAATTGTATGTTGTGCAAGTTGCTATTATCTGAATGTATCAATGGTATTGAATAGCGGAACAGGTGGCTATTGCGTATCCACTCTTATAAATCAATGAGTACAGCAGGCTCCGCAAATTATGCATTTTTGAAACATAACCAAGAACTTATCACAAATGCGTTGTCAGATTTTAACATTAAAAAAGAAACATAACCAGTTTGCAGCCAACTTTCCAAAAAAGTAACCAAATGTGAAAATGCCTTTAGAGTGGATGCCTTGATCAGCAACTCTGAAGCCGGGTGCGTGCAGTGGTGCATTACACTCTTAAAAACATTGCAAGTTTTAAAAAAGCATGAATATGGATCAGACTTAAAAGTATCGCTAATGCCTTATTCACCAATTTCTCTGTTTCTCAAGCTGTTAATATTATTTCATGTTAAGACTAGATGTCAAGCAATGTTGATAAAAAAAATTAGACAATTTCAATCCTTACCCTTGAACGGGAATGCCCGCTGCTTTTCCTTCTACACCTTTTAAATGGACTCCTTGACCTGGGTCGTTAAAGAACATTTTATCTATGTCGTCAGTTGTAACTTTCAGTGACTGAAAATGAAAGACGTTAGGTCAGTATTTCTAGTATCCAATTAATAAAGATATTTGCATTTAAAATGCCATTTGAACCACCAGTGGCGTCGCTATGTAACCTGTAGCAACTGAGCATATTTCCCACTGACCGTATATTATCTCTACCGTTACTCCTGCGACATTTGAATCAAGAAAATATCCCATAACGTTCACCTCATGATGGCTTTCATTTAGTTTGCACCAAACAGTGGATAAGACATTTATAAATCATTTTGTAATACCTGCGATTTCTTAAGAAACAGATATGACTGCAAGTTTTTACTTTGCAACATTCCCGAACATAGTACCTCGACATTTGTACCCATACCCATGTGTAGCCGAAACTCTTTAACACTATGTCTCTCCTGGAGATGGAACATATCTCAACTGAAAATAGTTTCGACCGCTATCTGAATCAATCAGAGATCTCGGATACAGTAGCATACGAATTCTACCTGCTTGTGCTGGTCGCATATTCACAAGTTCACAAGTATTTTTTCATGCGTTGGGCTTTGAAGAATGAAAAGTAACAGGGGTATTATGGCTAACATTTATATTGCAGTTGTCCTATGCGAGCGCTTGTTTCGTCGGTAACTTGTGAATATACCCATCACTGAACATCATCAGGATATAAACTAGTAATTTTACACCTGGTAAGATAGCCGATCAGCTGAAAGCGCTGGATTCTTTTAACAGTGCTGTGCGAGACTGAATACAACCCATGTTTCTTAGGGAATGCCACTAGGCAAACTATTTCAAGCAGTATTTGAAACTGGAAATTTCTCATCATTCTCGAATTACTCAAACATCCATTTTATCTTTAATCTTTTATTGCGAACTACAATCTTTATCCAAGATGCCTAAGTTGTTTAAATCAATCCTGTCAGATGAGATCGGTGACTATAGAAAGAACATGGCCTCTTCGGAAAACGCTCTACTCCATCAGGATATTGTAATCTTATCGAACGAGAACAGGAAACAGGTTGATGTAACTTACACTGATCTAAGCAAAACCTATTGACAGTGGGTTATTTTGCTCTTGGGAAAGCCCTAAACAAATGAAATATCTAGTAAATTACTTGAGGCGCATCTCTTTCTATCTTACAGATCAATGTCAAAATATTTAAATTTGTATGCTTTGAAACCGATTAAACGATTTTTCAAATGTTAACTTAAACTACTTGATAAGGTCTTCCCGTGGATAATTTCCAAGGAATAGCCTTAATGGAAATTATCCCTTGGGAAACTAACAAGTAATCTTAAAACTTTACCCCACCTTTCCTAAAAAACTATTATGAATTTAATAGATCTTTCAGTTGTGAACTGTGTCCTGCGTTTTGCATTTTCAAGATTCTGAATTTTGGGTGCTTATTTCTGCTTTCTAAAAAGTAGCTTCTTTTCATATCTAAGTAAACTGAAATAGTTTCCATTTGAAACATTACATAGAATAAGATATAGATATTTTCAATAAAGAGCTTTTATACTGAATTCCAACCGTTTTATTTATGTTGAGAAAATAACCATCACAGAGTTTGTCCTCTATAAGATTCACAGCAAGAGTGACTCTTATGGTGAGCATTTAAATTCGTATATGTTTTCTTTTGAAATAACAATACACTTGAGTTAAATCAGAAATGAGCAATAAAAACAATAAATGTCTGTATTTTATCACACAAAAACAATTACATAATACAATTTTAGTATAG
>JAEQML010056149.1:0-34543 GCA_016904865.1 Pissodes strobi
ATTAATTAAAATGTTATCGACTTGCCATGAAAGCTTCGTCGAGCGCATTTATCAGATTGTCCTTATTCTAAGTCACCTAACTTATCACATTTTCGTTGATTGTGATCAGTTGTCAGGATGGAAGGCATGGCAATTCAAGATATAGATACGCTTCATTCCAAGCAGTCGTAGCCTTTCTAATGGATCTTACGTGGTATTTTTCGTACGTTATCTCGTAGCGTAATCAGCAGATGCTATAGAGATAGAGTAGACATCTGGTATTGGACAAAATAAATAATATTTATATTAGAAAGAATAACTTTTGAATTTAGGGTAAGTGTTAGAATAAATAGAGTAAGGAAGCGCGTATTTAATCCTCAAAATAAAGAATATTTTAAAAATATCTTATCACGAGAAAGTTGGGAGGCGGTATTTTCACATCATGAACCTCAAATAGATAGACCTACAGTGGAAAACCTTTATGTCTATTCTCACTCAATCTTTAACCATTGTTTTCAGCACAAAACACTAAACCCAAACCGTAAAAAAGTTGATTTTACAAATGCAGAAATTGAAACATGCAAATAAGAGCTGAATGTCCTTTTAGTTTTAAACAGGCTTGAAAATGCTTATGCTGATGCATATAGGGCTAAAAAGCGCCAATATAACAACTTACTGGCTAACTCGCGATCCCAAAATTACAGAAATCGCATTACAAACAGCGGTAACAAATCTAAATGTGTATGGCAAATTGTCGGGGAAATTAAAGATAATAGTAGGGGAAATAGAGACTGTCAAATCCAGGGCAACCCAAATCATGTATGCAATAATTTTAGTGACTGGGTACTGAATGCAGCTCCAAACCTTGTAAATAGCCTTGAACAACAAAGTGAATTCTCTTGTGGCATACCTTTTAATAACAAATCATTTTTCTTAGCGCCTATCACTATAAGTGAAGTTCTTAACATCATAAATCATGCTTTAAAATAAGATGAATACAGGATATGATGAGATTTCATCTAACTTGCTAAAAAAATGCGCAGAAGAACTCGCAATTCCACTGTGCCACATCATTAACAATTCTTTTAAGTATGGAATTTTTCCCGATGACTTAATAGCACTCGTGAAACCTTTACACAAAAAAGGTAATTCTGCCTTGCAAGGAAACTATCGTCCAATAAGCCTTATCCCCCCTTTCTCTAAGATATTTGGCTATTGACATTTCTTTCTAGTGAAAATTTACTTAGCTTTGCACAGCATGGGTATCTTAAGGGTAAACCTGTTGAAACGGCTGTGTATGATTTCATTAATAAAATATTAAATTGATTTGAAGACCGAAAACTGTCAATGGGTATATTCCTAGATCTATCAAAGGCTTTTGACAGTTTAAATCATGCCATAATTTTAAAAAAGCTTGAGCGCTACGGTGTTCGAGGACCACCATTCGAATGGATTAATTCCTACTTAACCAATCGAAGACAGAAAGTTGTTATCGAGAGAAATGGAGAGCGATACTTCTCTGAGGAGGAAACTTTCAAACTGGGTGTTCCACAGGGCAGTGTTCTTGGGCCTCTGCTGTTTATTTTTTATGTAAACAGTTTTGCATCGGAAGTTCTCATGCCCAATAATAATGCTGTGTTGTACGCCGATGACACAAACATCCTTATCGTTGCCTCCACTTTATCTGAACTTCTTGGTATCTCTGACGAGCAGTTAAGGTTGGCACAAGATTGGTTCTCCACAAACAGACTAATTTTAAATATTAAAAAAACAAATTACTTGTGCTTCAGAACAAGACAACGAAATAATGACATTCCTGATGAGGTTCCGCTTGCAGCCCAGAGTGTAAAGTTATCCAAAACCATAAAATTTCTTGGTATCCATATAGACCAAAACCTTACCTGAACGGATTGTTTGCAAACGAGTAAATTCGGCTTGCTCTATGCCTTGAGAATCATGGCGAGGTACTTAGACATCAACACACTTCGTATAATATATTTTGCAAATATACATTCTGTTCTGAGGTTTGGGATCATATTCTGGGGGGGCTGCACGGATGCATATAGAGTGTTCATTGCGCAGAAAAGGGCGGTACGCGTTCTGAAGTCTATGAAGTGCAGATAATCATGCAGGGGCAAGTCTAGAGAGCTCAACATCCTTACACTTGCAGGTCTTTATATATATGAGTGTCTGATATTTTTCTTTAAAAACAGGGACCAATTTTCTCATTTGGAAACCACTCACCAACTAAACACCAGATATCAAGGCTTGAACATGCCTTTACACAGGCTCACCGTAACTGAAAAAGGACCTGCATATGCCTGTATAAAATTCTATAACAAGCTGCCTGCGAACCTTAAAGCTTTAACAAATTTTAAAGACTGCAAAGAATCTCTTCTTGGGTTAATTTTAGAAAAAGAGCCTCACTCGGTAACTGAGTTTTTGAGTTATAGGCTTTAAATATTTGGGCTGTGTATTAAAATTTTTTTAACTGTTCAATTTTCTGTGTTATTTTAAATGTATAATAGGAAAATTGAAAATTAAATTTTAATTTGGACACCCTGTATCTCGGTTATTATCAACTTTCGAACTAATCCATGTTTGGCTAAATCTCAATATTTTTACTCAAAGAATCTGCACGTTTAGTGTGTACCATTAATTACATATACACCCTGTATATATATTTTTCCAAATTAAATCAATTTTTTGTGTTGAGTTAGTTTTGGTTGGTTGCGCTCCCGTAGCGAGCAAAGCGAGCGGAGGGCGAAGCATGAAGTGTTCAAATTTAATATATGAGGACGAAACGTAACGGGTGTATTATGTCTAATATTTATATTACAGTCGCCCTATGGCGAGGTCCTATCGCGTCTGCAATTTGCACCCGGGTCTCCGTGACAGGCGGGGATACTGACCACTGTACTACCACAGAGCGTAACATCTTTGATTATATTGATTGAATAAAAATATGTGACTTAGTTTCTTTTAACTTTGTAAGATTTATGGTTTGGTTTCTCTTTTTTTATTATCTTCTTTTTTTTTTCTCGGAAAAGATATATTTGAAATTAGCATATTAAAATAGACACAAAAGAGCGAAACAAATATCAGAGAGTGACAACAAGATTCAAAATGCAGAACAGTGAATAAATTATTTATTTAGTTATGGACTCACTTGTAGTATAACATACCCGGGTCTGTTCAATATAGTTGACTGAGATAAGTTGTGTTTTTTCTTTATTTTGCCAATGACCGGCAAAATAGATTAAAAAGAAAATCAATACCTACGTTGTGCTATTATTATAGTTTCTACAATTTTACCTACTAAGAATGCGTCAGACGATAACAAAATTTGGGTAATTTGAGGGAAAGGTGCGTCATGTAAATTTAAACACAGATTCTTAATACACCTAATTTATTAGAGAAAACGTGCCAAATTATTAGAGAAAACCGAACCGGACTGAGTCTGGAATTCATGAGGAGAAAGAGTACGACAGAGAAACCTTCGATCTAAATTCCTAAATAGAATTATGCTGTATAAAATGTATTAGTATAATAAAAATTAAATTACAGTCTCCCGTGCCACAATTCGTAATTCCACACTTGTAATAATACATTTAAAACTAAAGGGATTGTTGTTAGTTAGTCAGACGTCGCTGGAAGGTACTGAGGTCCTGGATTACGGAGGCTACCAACAACAGATAGATTGATCACGGCCCTTACATACACTCCTAGCACGAAAAGACAGCAAATATTACATTTTCTGTTTTCATTTAAAGCAGTGTTGTTCACAGCATAACACGATTTGATTAATTATGTACACATGTTATGCCAGCAAATATGAATTATCCATGAGAATAAGAGAAATACTTGTACAAATTATGTTAATAATAATATTATAAATTTTATTGACCTGTAATAACATGTTACAGCACAAAAGCAAAAACCATTCACGAAAGTCACCCGTACACTGCACTGATCTTCGATTCTCTGTCTCCCTTCTCGAATGATACGTTTTCGGATCTCCTCGAAAAAACCTTGCATAACCCGACTTCAATTTGTGACTCGTTTTTCTCTTTTTCCTTTTTTGCATGTATACATGGTGTTACAAAACTGAACGTATCAGGTCTAATGAAATAATATTTTAAATAGGCGGGTTACCTCACACTGGAGAGTACAAGTGTTCTGTAATTTCTTCTTTCAAAATAAAATATGTTTTATATCAGAAATTGAGCGTTTGTGAGCATACGAGAAGCATTTCGTGTAACAATTTGTCAAAAGGCATTTTTAGGGGGTTCTGGATTTCGCTAAATCCAAAAATGCATGTTGCCAATGCAGAAAATGGACAGGAAGATGGTGGCAATTTTTTTAAACCGAATATGACAATGTCCTAGTCATGTGGTCCACCGGAAACCCGTAATTCAAGATGTCGTGCAATTTGGTGGTAATGATTAGGGGAAAACAAATAGAAAAGCTCTATGGAAAATTAAAAAAAAAACACACACATTTTACATTCACTAAAACTAGAGCAGTTGGCAGGAAGTACGTATATCAGAAAAAATACGCATGCGGATTCTTAAATTGCGCACTCTATACGACGAAACCTACTTAAAAAAAACTATATATAAACCCTGTAAGGAGAAATTGTGTGAAAACTGGCTTATGTTATAACTGCTTGGAATGTTCATAAGTTATAAAATGATTCATACTTCTCACAAGTGAGATCAGGAAATATCTTATAATTTTTTTGAGAATTGTCTGTCGATCCAATTTTTTTTATCCTCGAAAACTTGCGTGATGCAGCTTAATGGTCAGCCTGACTTCAATATTGATATGAAATTCTTGTTTAATTCCTTTCAGCTAGACAAAACCTCATTTAAAGAAAAATCTGGTTTTTACTAATTTTTTTTTATTAAACTAAACGATCATGAAACATACTAAAACAGTAGAAAATTTAAGTAGATTTGGAATAAGTACTACCTAACTCATAAAATACGAAGTTTCTTAAAAATGCAGAAACATCGATTTCTAAGTAAAAAAATTAAGCTTTTTTTTCGAAAAGTATCTTCATTTTAGGAAAAGTCAATTTCTTGACGAGATTTTCCATCAAAAATTTTATTAAAAATCTTTGGAAATGATGATGCCTAGGTGAGTTAGTTGTATTTAAACTTTTCGCCATTTCGAGTTTTCACACGACAAAATTTAATATTTTAATACTAGAAAATCGAATAATCTAGACCAACCAAACCCTCGTAATTTAAAGAGCAGAATATACTAAAAAATTGCATCGATTTTTTGATTTTTAGTTCGGAGAATCTGCTTTAAGCGTATATGCCAGCGAGCACATGTCAATTTCCAAGAGATCAATCGCAGATTCGCAAACCTTTGCTTTAAAAATGTTCAATAACTATTTTCCGTACGGAATCCAGAAATATGAAAAAATCGAGGTCGAATTGAAACATGCAGAAAGTCGCAATTTTTTTTTAATTTTTCCGCAATTTTCAGAATTCGAAGGGGTCTTCCAATATTTTGATATGACTTTTAGATTAAAATCTCTAGATTTGATCATTTAATTACATGAAATGCCATTAAAAATGGTTTGAATCTGGAAAAATGGATCAGGATCGAAAAAATGTGGGCATTATTATCTTGTGATTACGGGCAGTTTCTGGTGAGTTTTTTGGCACATTCGAGGTAAAATTTTACTTTTAGCATATCGATGCGTATATTTTTTGCCTGAAATTTCATTTAAAACGATTTGAATATAACAAAATAAGATAGGATCGGAAAGTTTGGACGTTTTTCAAGCAGTAAGTCGATTTTTAAGATTTTTTGGGAGATTTCGTGGCATAATGAAAGAAAGGTGTCTGCGTCATTTTTGCCCCCGACTGCATGGAATGTTTTTACATGTGAACTAAGAAGAAAAGTTGGATCTTGAATCCGAATAAAAATCAGTATTAAATGTTGCTCCAGCTAACCCATTGCAAGCTGAGGATCCTCTTCATAGTAAGAAGGTGCTGACTGATGCTATAGCAGATCAACTGAGAGACCAGACAGAACTGATCTCTGAAAAGCTTAATAGGACAACTAATGCTATCATTGAAGCAAACAAAGAGTTAGTTCAGTTTATGTGTTAATAAACAAGGACCATGTTGGCAGTGCTCCCACTGTAGACCAGGGTAAAAACTCCTCCCCCAGATCTATCTAAATACAATCAACATCCACCAGGTACTAGCGTTAGGGATCCTTTCTCTACTGTGGCAAGAATCTTAAACTATATTAAAGGCACTAATAATAATATCACATCCCTGTTTGCTGATCCGGAGAGGAAATGGAATGTCAGGAATCTCAACCCTGATTGCAGCGTGGAGGTGGTTAGGCTGTACCTGGAGGCGAATGGACTGGCTCCTTTAAGCCTGGAGAAACTTGTCACGAAGCATAATCATTTAAAATTGGTGTATCCTCGGATATACGGACAAGGTTATGAAGAGTGAATTATGGCCTGTGGGAGTGACTTTGAAGTATTTTATATCTTATCAAGCTGGTTGAGTTAGTTGTGGGCGACAGAATTTTCACGGAAGGGGTCAGCAAAATCAGAAAAAGTAAACACACCATCTAAGACCTTTAATGTCTACTATCAAAATTTAAGAAGCATCAAGAACAAACTTCTTGATGTGAGGTACTCAGCAGTAGTTGATTAATTTAATGTGCTATTTTTTACGGAAACTTGGCTGAGGAGTGAGGTGGGCGATGAAGATATTGGGCTTCATAATTTTACTTTATACAGGTATGACCGCTCAAACAGTACCAATGGCAGCACTCGGGGAGGGGGAGTAATTTTTGCCATCAGGGATCATCCCTCATATCAACTTCAGTTAGGCTGTACCCGCATGTACATTAAAGCGGTATAGGTTCATTGTTGGATGTATATATATTCCTCTGGCTTTTCCTCCTGAGATATACGAGGATTTCCGCTGCTCTCTAGAGTGTGTTCTGGACAATAATACCCATGATGGCATCCTGGTCTGTGGTGACTTTAATCTCCCTAGTGTCTTCTGGAAGAAAGAATATGATTGTGGAAGTGTTCCAGTGCCCTTGAGTTGTGCAAACCGAAATGCGGATAGTTTATTGGACTTACTGGTGTACTTAAATTTACATCAGCTGAATTCATTTCCCAATATATCTGGCAACGTGCTGAATCTAGCGTTTAGTAATAGCTCAAGGGTGAAAGTGAGTATCTGAAATCCCGCTATTACTAAATGTGATGTTTATCATCTAGCGTTAAGCCTGGAGGTTCCTATGCCTGAAGAGGTACATGAGTTCCAGTATAACTATACATATGTATAATGACTTTAAAAATTGCAGTTACTTTGAGATTAAGTATTATCTATCTTATTTTGAGCACACAAAATTTTTAACATGTCAAATTCCCCTGAGGACTATGTGGTATTCTCTGAGTTGAGAGCATCATGCAGACTACTGTATGAGAATACCTACTATTCATATATTTCAGACATTGAGGGAGCCATGTGCTCGGATAGTAAAACATTCTAAAGTTATGTCAATAATGAAAATGGAAAGAGCTGTTTTCCCAGTTCTATGGAGTATAGGGATTCTTGGGCGAATAATCCACGGGACATTGTGGAATTTTTCAAATTATATTTTTCATCTGTTTACTCCAGCAATCCCTGCACCCCTCAATCCCATAACTATGTAAGGTTAATCGATCTTGGTACTTTGCATGTTACACCGTTAGATGCTTTCAATGTCATATGTTCTATGAGCAGCGGATTGGGAATGGGCCCACATGGTATTTCGCCCTGTTTTCTTAAGAACTGCCAATGTATTCTATTATCCAAAATATTTAATATATCTTTGTCTTCAGGTGTGTTTCCTGACGCTTGGAATTTTACCTACATTACTCCTATCTACAAGTGTGGTGATAGAACAAATGTTGAGAACTACAGAGGCATCTCAAAGTTCTCAATCTTTGGCAAGATATTTGAACAGATAGTTCATCAAAAAATGAATCCCCTCTTTAAAAATATTTTCTCTACAGCACAGCATGTCTTTATCTCCGGTCGCTCAACGGTCACTAATCTGTTGGTGTATGAACAAGTTTTGCTGGAGGCCTTGGAGAGGCGGTGTCAGGTGGATGCCATATACACGGACTTCTCTAAGGCCTTTGACAGGGTAAACAATCAGATTATTTTAAATAAACTGAGCGGATTGGGTGTCCATGGGGTATCTCTTAGTTGGATTGGTAGTTATCTTCTTGATCGTATTCAAATAATGAAAATTGGTGGTATGGAGTCTCCTGGCCTAGATGTCGCATCTGGTGTCTCACAGGGAGCACACTTGGCACCTCATCTTTTTAATTGTTTTGTCAATGACATTGAGGAATGAATATATAGCCTCGAGCAGGTAGTTCTTGTATGCTGATGACTTAAAGATTTTTAAGGTTATTGAAAGTATGGATGACTGTGTGACCTTGCCGAATGGTGTAGACAATTTTACTCAATGGTGTGATCGTAATTTTATGCAGCTCAATTTAACTAAGTGTTCATCAATTACTTTTTCAAGGAAAATGAATAGCATTGTTCATGATTATACAATAAATGGCACAATATTTGCCCGATCAGATCATGTGAAAGATCTTGGAATAATAATTGACCAGAATCTACGTTTTGACCTTCACATTGACAGTGTATCTGGCCGTGGTTTAAAGCTCCTTGGTTTTGTTAAGCGCACACTTGCTGACTTCAGAGGTATGCAATGCCTTAAGACTATATACTGCTCTATCATTCTATCAGTGTTAGAATATGCGTCTTCAGTCTGGTCTCCAAGCTATAAGGTTTATAAAGATAAGATTGCAAGCACGTTTTTTGAAGTTTTGTGGCTTAAAGCTGAATGTTCCATTGGGCGTAATACAGAATCACATGAACTTGTTGCCGCTGTCCACTAGACGTATGTACCTATCTGCACTTGGTTCTATTTTATAAAATTGTTCACTCTTTGCTGGATGCTCTTGAGTTGTTAAGTGCTATAGGTTTCTCTGTACCACAGAGGGTGCTTCGAACCAACTATGCATTTAATTCTCCGGTACCCATAATGAATAGAGAAATGAATTTGCTGCCTATGTACATCGACTTGTTTAAACTGTCCTTGAACTCATTCAAAAATCAAATCAGAAATTTTCTCAGTAATTGAACTTTAATAATGATATCTCTGTTGCTAGAATTTTAGCTATTATGTTTTGTCTAAATTAGTATTATTAATGATTCTTTTGGCAACCACATGTCTTGCGATACATCTTGTGATTGCATTTTTGTGTTGAACTGTATGTTTTATTCTATAATATATTTTTTTCTCTTTTTTGTTATGATTCTTATGAATATATTTAAGAAAAAATGGAATTATTGTACTTGCCGTTAATAAACTATTATTATTATTATTATTATTATTATTATTATTATTATTATTACTATTGTTAAAATTTTGCTTTAAACATCTCTTGTATTTGATTATTTTAGTCATCCCTGCGTCGTTGATATTTACTCTCCTCGAGTTAGTTAGTAAGCGCATTTTCACAGAATAAAAAAAATTCAATTTTTTGAAGGCAGGGAAAGATAATTATCGGCACGTTGATTTTAAAAATTTTTTGGAAAAAATTTATTTTTGGCGACTATACTTATACTTTTGAACTTGTTAAATTCGAAAATGTTCACCGTTTTCTTGAAAACCAATTAGTTTTGAAAATATGATTTTTTAAAGAAAATTGATTACAGTTTTTCACGGTTTTTAACTCGAATTCGTGCCCCTATAAAATACGCTAAACATGTTGGAGCAGCTTGAATATTTTAAAATTTATAGAACCATTCCCTCGTTATTGAACAGTGAAAACTGCAGTTTTCTGTCGTTTTTGGTTACTGTTTGAATCACGGTTTTCCGCGGGTCTGCTGTTTTGAACCATTTTTTCATAAAATTTGTGTGAATACCTGGAAATCCGGACTGGCTGGAGAAAAGCTAATGATATTTTCTTTATCTACGCTATCAAGTTGGTTAGTAAGCGCATTTTCATGGAATTTAAAAATTTTTGGAAAATGATATTTTTTGTGTCTATACTTATTATGCTTTTGAGCTTCTTGAATTCGAAATTGAACACCGTTTCTTCGGAAAACGATTCATTTGGGAAATATAAATTTTTTTTAATTGATTCAATTTAAACATCGCTTATATTTTATTATAATAATCTTTTATACGTTACTTAATATTTATCCTGTAATATTTACAAAATAAATTTCGCTGAGTGAGTAAATATTAGAATTACATCATATTCAATATTATACCTACACTAGTAAATGTATTATTTGAACTACCGAAAAGGAAATGCTAGTATAATGATAACGTGCAACACTCAGGCTGCCTGCAGTAGTACGTGGTAATAATACGAGCCTAACACAAAACGAATGGACCACCCGTTATAATAAATTGTCACATTACCTTACAACTATTTGCCACCAAGAAATGAAAAATTAATCCATAAAAAATAATTAATTAGCATATAACTGATGCAGAATGGCGTTCAAAGCTCCGATAAGTGGCATGGATAATGTAATAAAGGTAGACTTGAAAGCAAAGCCGTATGGGAGCCCAGTTTCAGTTTTAAACTCAACTCCGCGAGGTCTATACGCGTGGTCCAGAGGATGCTGTGCGGATTATCTCGGGATCTTCGGGACGCGTCGTCGTTTAAATTCGTGAATTAATCAAGTGGTCCTAGGTCTGCTTATCTTATCAGTATATGTTTGTGATTAAATATTATATTGCCGATCCGCGTACGCACGCTATATTATTTAATAGTTCTCGTTAAAGGAATATGTAAATATGGATAGTGTACATAATATATAAAGCTGATAATTTCTGAATTAATGAAGTTTAATACAATCGTTACGTTATATTGTGGTTTACTACAACGACAATGCTAATATCTCCGATGAATATGTAAACAATAATTTTTTTCAATGTATATACACTCCGTTACTAGTATTTGCACTTTGTCAATTATGAGTTATCAGTGGTATTATCATTCAAATTTAACTCAGGGAATTTAAATATGTATATTGATAATTTCGGCTAAATTCATGGAAGACAGTTTTTAAGTCAAGTTGTTGCAGGGAATCTATCGTCTTGACACAATTATTAAGTCAAATTTGCCGAAAGGATAATTGTTGACGCATTATTTTTATCACGGAAATTAGGCCTTTCAAGGACCTACCAGAAATTTCGTACATCTTCTGGGAAAGAAAAATGGTATTAATTGGGTAACGAGTGCGGTTTCTTCGTCCCACTTTTTAATTTGACATATTTTTATATGACTCTAAATGATGTTCCGGTAAGAACTACAAGGTTAAATAAGTACAATCTTATGTTGATTAAATTTTCAATTAGGCATATCTTGAAATTGCATATTGCAAAACAGGACTTTTTTCGGCATTTTTTCACCAGTTAATTTTCATATTTCTCCAAACCCTGCATGTCTGAATATAAATTTGGCATTATCAAAATTTCTTGGATTCTTCTGCACCACCTTCTAACAATGATGTAATTTTCTGACCAAATTATGAGTTACTGGTAGTATCATCATTTGAAGTTGACTGGTGGACTTTAAATATATATTCCTTGGTTCTTTTGGTTGATTTGATGGATGACAGTTTTGATAGAAGATGAGTATTAATTTTCATAACGTCCTTCGTTGTCAGGATATTTTACAGGCAGAGTATCGTTTTGAACCAATTATAATTTTTATGGATCCAATTATTATTATCACGGAAATTATGCCCTTCATATCATCAAGAAGCAGAAATTCACATATTTTCCCGCAGATAATCCCATTTTGGGTTTTGGGCATTAAATGCATCTTCTAGGGCAGAAAAATAGTATTAACTGTGTACAAAATTACATTTTATTATGAATAATTAATTTTTGTCTTCACTTTTTAGTTTAACATATTTTTACATGACAATATAAATAATACACCTAAGAACTACAAGGTTTGTGGTTCATGTAATATGAATTAAATAAGTACAATCTTATGTTGACTTTCTAATTAGGCATAGGTCTTGAAATTGTGTAGGCCTGGTATGCATATTGTAAAAATACAACAGGATTATATACTTAAGTTTCACTTAAAATTAATCCCTATATTTTCTTAGAAATTATGGGCATGTTTAGTTAACAGGCAATGCAAATGATAATCGTGCTGATTTAAATTGAAGAGTTCCTAAAAAGTACAGGTAACATATATTTCTTGTGATAAAATGTATTTAGTGATGGGGTACTGGGGTAGGTAGTTCTGTCATGCATATAAAGCAATATTTCATTGTCTTTATTAGCGTTTTCAATGATCGGGAGGCATGTTGGTGCTTCCTGCATGGTAGCAGAGCGATAAGTAAGCCATTTCGTAGGCTGAGAAGAGAAGAAAATTTGATGGCTTTTTTGGCCTTTAATTCTCATATTTTTCCAAACCCTGATGTGACTATAAACTTTTAGCCAATAAGATTGCTTACATTTTAATACTTTATTATACTTTAGTAATTTTTAGACCTACATTTAATGCTTGTTTCAAATTTGTATTTTTTTTTCATAAAAAGTCGTTGATAATTTTGGAACTTTTCATTTTGTTCCTGGTGGACCCATATGTTCACCAAAGTGGTAAATCCTCATGTGTTTCAAAAAGTTTAGGATAATGTAGATCAATAGATCAATCGAACCATCATCAGGATTATTTATATTTAAAAATTTTTTATAAACGTTATTCACACATTCAAAATTGCTTTCTGGCAGTGGTACACTCATCACTGCCCCATACTAATATTGTCAACACCATTTTTTACTAATTCGGTTTTATTTCGCCTTTATTATTACAGCCACTAATATTTTCACTCAGCCACAGTGTAGGGTTCACAGTCAACAACATGCCGGAAAAGAGCCGTCCTATAGCCTTTCAAGTCTGAAATCTGTGTAAACCCCTTTTTCGGATTAAAAATAACTTTTCAGCGCCCAGTGCATTTCCCCAAAAGATGACTCCGAATCTAAGAATTGCTTCAAAGTTTGTATGATGAGACACAAGTAGTGTTTTCCTGTCAAGGTAATCCTTTAATATTCTTAGCAAATTGCAAACTCCATTTAACTTTCCCGAAACATACTCAATTTCTTTTTTCCAATTTAGATGGCAATCGACAAATATACCCAAAATTTTGCTTTAGATGAAAATGACACTTCTTGATCCCGGAACTCAGCTTGATCTGGGCACTGGGTTGCCGATCTACCTATTCTAAACTTGACAAAACATGATTTTTGGCATTTAGAATGAGACTATTGTTCTTAAACCATGCCTTAGCTTGGTTTCCCTGCCCAACTGTAACACTTCCCGAACAGTGCTAATAAATTAGTGTCATCAGCATAATTTATCAAAGCTACTCTTCGCTTAGTTATAGTTATATTGAAGCTCAAGTCATTTATATAACACACAAAAAGTGTGGGTTCAAATACACTACCCTGCGGCTCACCCATCTCAAGGAAGCCCTCATCAGAAAAATAGTCAGACCCACCCTGATTTATGACAACTCTTTGTGCACGATTCTGCCAGTAAGACTGGAGCCACTGCAATGCGCCCCCTTTTATTCCATAGCATTCAAGCCTATAAAGTAAAAATGAATGATCGATACTGTGAAATGCTTTTGACAAATCTAGGAAAGAGCCAACCGTTACCATCTCCCCTCTTAAAACCAGCCACAATCTCAGTCCCGAAATCGTAAGCAGCTCTGTTAATTGATTTTTCCCTTCTGACTGTCACTAAACAGACCCTGCTTTTGAAAAAATGATATTAATCGAGAGCTCAAATATTTAAGAAAATGAAGATAAAAGCCTTATACTTAGGTCTATAGTTCTCAGGGAGTGTTGGATCACCCTTCTTAAATAGTGGTCTAACTAAAGCTGCCTTCAACCTATCAGGAAATATACCCATTTTAAAAGAATTGTTTCTTCTGTAGGATAAAGGAGTTGAAAGGAGGTCATCTTTACATTCTTAATTAATATTTGACGAAATTCCATCCATACCTGGACTTTTTCTGTTTTTTATTTCAGTAATTATGTTAGAACTTCCAAATTGGTTACTGGATACAAAAACATTGGTTCATTAGACTGGAGAACATATGAAACAATCTGTGCGGACCGTGCCCCAGATAGGTTACCAAGCAATCTAGGAGCCGCATTGATCAAGAAATCATTAAGAAAGTTACTCACTTGTGGTGGTTCACCCGGAATACCCACACTATGCCTGCATTGTGGTTTACCAATAACCACATTCCTTATCTGCCAAGAAGATTTACTTTTGTTGTCACTTTTTCTTGAATAAAAATCATTTCTAGCAGCCTGCAAAATTCTGTTATACCTAATCTTAGTTGCTCTATATTGTTCTTTATACATATCATTAACTCTACTTAAAACTAAAAAACAAATCTAGCTGCTCTTTACATTGGGTCACTTCTGGAGAATTTTGGTAAAATTCTTTATTGCCCATGTAAACTGAATCTTCTTATAGGGAAACAAAAGTCAAATATTGGAAAAATGTTTTGCATAAATGCATTCCATTGCGCATTCACGTTCTCTACCTCAATTTCATAGATCAACTGCCAATTTTGCTCAGAAATTATTTGCTTAAAAAGTTGCTTCCCTTGCTGATTAATTTGGTACCAGGTGGTCCATTTATGGTAAAGGAAATACTTTGACAAATGTGATCTGATATATCATCATCATCATCATTTAGCGCTACAACCCAGGGTTGGGTCTTGGCTGACTGGACAACTGTTTTCCAGAAGGTACGATCTTCCATCAGTCGACGGTCGAAGGGGATGTTCATTTTGCGGAGGTCTGATCTGATGTTGTCTTTCCATCGCAATCTGGGACGTCCGAGTGGTTTTTTTCCTGTTGGAACCTCTTCCCATATCAATCTCACAAGCCTTTGATCGTCAAGCCGTTGTAAGTGGCCCATCTTAAACGGTGAACTTTGATTTCTTGGATGATGTCACTGTCGCTGTACAGTTCTGCTAATTCAGCGTTGGTTCTAATGCGGTACTGGTCGGTTCTTGCATCGCGGAGGGGGCCATAAATCTTCCTGAGGATTTTGCGTTCGAAGCGTCGCAGTTTTTCTTCGTTGGCCTTGGTCATTGTCCATCTTTCGCCCCCATACGTTATTATTGGCCTGATAATAGCTTTATATATAGTGACTTTGGATTTTCTTGTCAGGGTTTTAGATTGGATCAGATTTTTTAATGCATATAGGCAGCGATTTGCGGACTGTATTCTGCCCTTGATTTCTTCTGTGACGTCGTTATCAGCCGTGACTGTAGATCCAAGGTATTTAAAACGTTCCACTCTTTCAAAGTTGTAGCTGTTCACTGTCACGTTTTGTCCTATTCTATCCCTGCGTCCCATGCGGTTTACGCACATGTATTTCGTCTTATCTTCATTGACCCTGAGCCCCACTTCTCCTGCTGACTTCTCGATTTTATTAAAAATATCCTTTACCGTTAATACAGTGTCTCCGATGAGGTCAATGTCATCCGCGTAAGCTAGTAGAAGTTTGGGTCCTTTAGTGGTTAGTAGTTCGGTTTTGATTTCGGCTGTTCTGATGGCTTTTTCTAAGACAATATTAAAAAGTAAGGGTGATAGGGCGTCGCCTTGTTTTAGACCGTTACGTAAATCAAATTTGTTGGATATGCTCTGGTTCACTCTAACTTTGGATATTCCTCCTTCCATGCAGATTTTGGTCATCTGAGTAAGTTTCCTGGGGATTGAAAACTCGGCCATTGCATTCCACACTTGGCTTCTCTCTATGCTGTCATAAGTTTGTCGGAAGTCTATAAAGAGGTTGTGTATCGTTCTGTTGTATTCCCATCCCTTTTCCAGAATCTGTCTTAAAGTAAATAGCTGGTTGATCTCTTAGCCCGAAACCCCGCTTGGTACTCTCTCACGATGTTTTCTGCGAATGGAGTAAGTCTGTTGAGTAGGATGTTTGACAGTATTTTATATGCCGTGTTAATCAGTGAGATTCCTCTGTAGTTGGCGCATTTCGATTTATCTCTTTTTTTGTGGATAGGCACTATGATGCTTTCCTTCCATTGTGTTGGAATTTTTTCTTCGGTCCATATAAGTAGTATTAGCTTATGGATTTGTTGATGAAGTGCGTTGCCACCATGTTTTAGAAGTTCTGCGATTATGCCATCAGATCCTGGTGCCTTGGAGTTCTTTAGTTTTTGTACAGCTTTCTGGGTTTCCTCAAAAGAGGGATCTTCGACTGGTAGGTCCGCTGTCACATACGTTTTTTCTTTATGCGGTTCATCATGTTCGACATTTAGTAGCTTCTCAAAATATCTTTTCCATTCTTCCGACAACTCTTCATCGTTTAAGAGAATACGGCCCTGTTCGTTCTTGAGTGCTGAGATTGATCTTGGTTTAAAGCCTCTTTTTTCAAAGGATATTGCCTTGTAAAAATGTCGGGATCCTGGTTTGGGACGATCTCTCTCTATTGCTTCGTATTTCTGTT
This sequence comes from Pissodes strobi, assembly GCA_016904865.1. Classification (NCBI taxonomy): domain Eukaryota; kingdom Metazoa; phylum Arthropoda; class Insecta; order Coleoptera; family Curculionidae; genus Pissodes; species Pissodes strobi. The sequence continues at coordinate 16,580 of JAEQML010056149.1, forward strand.
GTTCAAATTCCCTTTTCTTCGTTCTAATTAGCTGTCTTGCTTTCGTTGGATTGAAGTTGTATCATACGCTTTCTTATGGTTTGTCTTTTTTCTAGCTGTTTTCTACAATCTTCATCAAACCACGATTTCGCCTTTCGTCTGCCGGTTTTTCCAAACACATTCTCCGCGGTTTTTATTATTTTATCTGCTGTTACTTCCCAGAGCTTTTCGATTTCATTGCCGTCTTCTTCAAAGTTTAGTTCTTGTTTGAGTTGTTCTACGTATTGCTGTTGTTTCACTTCCTTCTGTATTTCATCCCAATTCCACTGTGAGTTAGTTGCCATCGTTCTCTTAGGATCTTGTCGTGATATTCTGATTCTGACCTTCGCACGGACTAGGTAATGGTCTGTGTCTCCATCTATTCCTCTGAGGCTTCTGACATTTAGTATGTTACTTCCGTGACGTAGATCCACAGCAATATGGTCGATTTGCTTTCGAGTGATGTGGTCATTTAATACCCAGGTGTGTTTGTGGATGTTCTTGTGTGGGAACATAGTCGACCTTATAAGCAAGTTGTTGGACGCAGCTGTTTCTATGAGTCTTTGGTCATTATCATTAGATACGTCTTGAAGGCTGTGCTTGTCTATCGTTGGTTCAAAATTAGGTTCTTTGCCTATCTTTGCATTAAAGTCACCGCAGAGTAGTAGCATGTCATGACTTGGTGTAGCGTCGATTATCCTTTCAAGAGAGTCGTAGAAGGCACCTTTTATATTTTCATCCTTCTCTGAGCCGAGATTATTGAGCTGTTATACCATTGTCCCTTAAGTCTGATGTAACATACCCTTTCATTTATTGGTTCTCAAACTTTAATATATTCTGGACCAATTCTTCTCTAACCACAAACCCCGTACCAAACTCGTGCTTTCCTTGTTCGTTGCCGCTAAAGATTATGACAGATTTGCTTATTTTCATGTTCCCGTTCTCCGGCCATCTTATTTCTTGGGCTGCTGTTATGTCCATGCCAATCATTTCTAGTTGCTGTACCGCATTTGTGCAAGCTCCGGGTCTATACCAGCTCTGTACATTCCAAGTTTCAATATTCATAGTCCTTTTCCATTGCGTATGCCGTTTACCGTGTTTTCGTGTCCAATTCCGAGGCACAGTTGAAGTTGTCGTGACTGGGTTTCTTTTACGAGGGTGGGTAGTTGGCCCTGCGTTCAACGCTCCTCCTTTATCCGGGCTTGGGACCGACACCTTCCCTGGATACTCGGTTCATCCATCCAGAGATGGGGCGGAGTTGATCTGCATCTGATATACGCGTAGACAATTTGTATATATGTTGTCTACGCAGGTCCCCGAAACACGATTCCATCGTGTAGGCTCTTGAATTATTGATGGATGTATATCCTAAGAATGCAAAAGAAATAAAAGGACTGTTGAGTTGTTGTCATCTAGCAATATGTCAATATTAAAATCTCCAGCCAGAAAAACTAAAACATTATCATCGCCAAAAAGCTTATCTAAAATTCTTTGAAATAAATTTAAAAATGTTAAAACACAAGCTGAAGGTGACCTATAAATTGACAGTACAATATTAAGTAACAATTCAATAGCAGCACATTCACATACTTTTGCTTCACAATAACTGGACAGGTCACTCCTCTTCACTCCTTGCTTTATATAGATGGCTGTACCCCCATGACATTGCTGACGACCGTAAGTAGCTGCTAAACTATAATTTACTATATATATTATATACATTTACCAAGGCTTGTAGCTGGTCAAGGCAGTTTCCAATAGAACGTACATTGTGATGCAAAATCACGTGACTAGATTTTGACACTTCTGTCCTTGGTTCGTTTGTCCCAGGGGGCACTAGGCTTTTTAGGTTTAAAAAATTGTTTACACAAATCCCCTCAGGCCAGAAATTGGCATTTAGAACGGTTCAAATGGCATACCAACTTTAAAGGAACTGTATCTTCATCTAGATTTAATCCTTACTATTTGGCATTGACAGTTTTCTATGCCATTGCTCCTAAGATATTCAAGAATTTCTATATCCTTGACAAGCGAGAAACAAACAACCAGGCCACACTGGAAGCCTGGAACACTTTTAGGCTGCCTTCTATTTTTCTCTTCCCTTCTATGCTGCCAGGCCTGGTACTGGCATTTGCAATCCTCTCCATGAATGTGTGGTTGGGCTTATGCTCTTCTGTGGAGTCACTTCTCTTGTTATATCCCCTCTTTTGTGTGTCATCCATCCCTCTGCTTCATCTTCAGCAATGGAAATAATTTCATCAGGGTCAGAATGGTTTGTTATTGTTTTTGATTTGCTTTTAGTAGGGTTAACTTGGTTTTCCTTGTTTGTTTTGTTTCTTCCGTCACCGTCAGCGGTTTCATGAACATGCGCTACAACTTCAATCAAATTAACGTCACGATCCCTGTCAAAGTCATTGTTGCTACATTTTTCTGGCCCGGTTTTAGTGATGCTTGAAGGGGTCTGCCTAACTTCACTATTGTTGATGTTTTCACTATTGACTTTGACAGTTAAGTTTGGCGGCAAAAAAAGAAATGACGGGGCTCCAGGGGCCTCCTTACTGACCTTTTGAGAGTATTTTGCTAACTGATTCTCAAGACTATAAATTTTCTCCCTTAACAGAACAGTATTTTCATGCAAAATAAATTTTTGTCCTGTAGTTCTTGTACAGCATCTATATATTTGTTATCAGCCTTACCATATCGCTTTGAGCGTTGAGATATTCCTCCTCTTATGCCTCTTTCAATAGATAAAAGTTTTTCGATGTCTCTGTTAGAAATTTTAGTTGAACGCCTTGCGATAACACATAGTTGCAGGATTGTGAATATCTGGTCCACTGTTGATCCATTTGGTCTGAATCAACACTGATAGTCCCCAATATGCTCCTCCGCATACGGTGATATACGGCTCAATAGCACATTGGAGAGTACCTTGTATGCTGTGCTTAGTAGAGATATTCCCCTGTAGTTGATACATTTCATGCGGTCTCCCTTCTTATGGATTCGTCCGGCAAGGCTTCCCATTTCCATACGGCTAGTACTAGTTTATGCAGTTCTTTGTGGAGTTGTATTCCTCCATATTTTAGGCATTCTGCTGATATTGTGTCGCAACCAGGGGCTTTGTTGTTTTTGAGTTTGTTGATTGCCACTACTATTTCTTGGAAGCTTGGCTCCTCTACGTCTATTTCCGCTGTCTGGAATGTTGTGGTCACCGCAGTTATGGCGTTGTCTGCATTAAGAAGGTTGTTGAAATACTCTTTCCATGTTTCCATTTCCGATGTGTCTGTTATTAGATCGTCCCCATCACTTTTTAGGATACTGCTTGTTATGGGTTTATACCCTTTCTTCATCCGTGATATTTTTTGAAATAATCTCCTATTATTGTTGCTTTGGGCATCCTCCTCTAATTATTGCTGTAGTACTTTATTCTTGGCCGCCCTTTTCATGTTCCTTATAAGTTTTCTTGCCTCCTCTCTGCATGTTTTAAATTCCTCTATATTGGCGATATTACTGTCTTGTAACATGCGCAATCTGGCTTTATTTTTTGAATTTTGGATTTGTTCGCATTCCGCATCATACCATTCTTTCTTCTTTGTCGTGCTTTTCTTTCCCAGTGTTTTCTCGGTTTGGTACTTGGTTCGTATTTCAGCGTTTCCAAGTGTACCTACTCCCATCTTGCTGTATTTGTGGCTTGCTATTCTTTCGTTTTTATGCTCTTAATTCTCAGGCGCATAATTGTCTGTACTAGGAAATGGTCGAAGTCCGCATTTGCACTCTTTCGGCTTCTCACATCCATGACATTTTTTGTATACTTAGTGTTGACTAGCACATGGTCTATTTGGTTGGTGTTCTGTGATCATTCGAGACCCACGTCTCCTCCTTTACACTAGCAGTGACAGCTGGTGAGCTACTCAATCCACCCACCAGCTGCCCCAGGCGGAGTTAACAGTTAGGCTCATTTACTACAAACCATTAACCTAAGATGTCTTTTACAGGATTAAATATTATGGAAATATATAGTAAATGATTTGAACTCGCCTTTCTCTTGATAAATGAGTTATGATAATATCGCCCAAAATATTTTAATTTTCACCCATTGCCTATAGGTATACCTACCTACAAAAAACGCAATCAATTTTCGTAACCATAAACCGCACATTATTATCATAGATTAACATTTATTCATTGAATTTATACTTATTTGGATATGATATATTGCTTCTTATTAAAATAGAACCATCTATTATCCCTTTTATAATTGTATTCTATTGAAGCAACAACGGCGAAGACCAGTTCAAATATATTATTTAATCGTTGAGTGATAAATGGTTACAAGAATAATAAATCAAGATGCGTACTTACATAAATATTAGAGTCGAGTTCAATTAGCAAACCAGTTTTTTATTTCCGACTGGACCGATTTGATGTTAATCTCAAAAGCTGGCTTTAATTTTTGCGCACCCAGATGGAAAGATATTGATGGTCAATCTGCTAATGGTTTTGACTTGAGTTAGTTATTGCGTATAAAGTATAGGTAAGAGACAAAAACTAAATCAATGGCTATATAAAAATGTCATTCAGAATTTGTATTTAAAGACTAGCAGCATAATATATAATAATGCGCCAGGTCATAGGCACTAACTTAAACTAACAAAGTGTTTGTTAGAATTATACCTATAAAGTTACGCAAACACAACCAAAAACAGATTCAGATAAAAAAGGATAATATATTTTATCTCTTACATTTAATTTCAATAAATGATTCTCTATCTATATCCTTAGTTCCGTATTGCGCTAATTCATTCTACTTTTAAAATTCTTGGTTAAATACTTGCCCTTAATTACCTTACTTTTAAATAACACTTCCTACAGCTTAAAAACGATTGGCATTTTATTCCGTCAATGAATTACGTCAATTAGTTTATTGTGGAGACTTAATAAATAACAAATAATTATCGTGATAAAGTTTTTGTTCGGTCATTAGATGAATCGATAAATATGATGTGTTAACTGTGGCATTTTCTTCTTTAAGACGACCTTAATTCCACGTTCATTCCTTTATTTTTATAGGTCGCTTGAATTTTTAAATCCTTTCCTGCAAATAATGCGAAAATGTAATCTGAATGGCATGGCGATATTTTGTTATTTTTTCCTACTGTCCATAGTGGCACACCCATTGCGCATAACGGTTCTTACACCGATAGCAATGCAATAATTATTAATTATTATACAATTTATTGCAGCTATTATGTACAATTAAAGCACATTTTAAACATGAATTTACAATAAGCTACATATCTATCGACAAAATTAATAATTATTGATATGATGCTGAACGTAATCATTTTGCTGATGCGTATTTGCTGATAAGTATGCATCTAGCGAATTTAACATGATGATTTACAAATTACAAATGATGAAAAATATTATTAAAATTTTGCCTGTATTAGCTTTATGCCATCTTTTGTCAATATCATGTATACTGGCTACAAGAAATTAATGAACAACTAGTAAACGTTAGTAATTAATCCGCAATTCGACGAGAGGTCCTGGACGTGACCATCTGTACAAATAGGATAAGTGAAAAAATTGTCAACTGGCACTTGTCACAAGAACCATCGTGCTCAGCTCATAGGCACATAAGGTTTGACATAAAGACTCCCCTGCTCAAAGAAGTATTGTTCGGAAATCCAATAGACACAAACTGGGAAGGATACTTAGAAACCCTCAGCGAAGGTCTCCAAGGAATCACAGTAGATACAAAAGACACGAGAGGTTTGGAGACGGCAGTCGAAAAGGAGACGGAAACAGTTGCTACAGCATACCATGAAAACTGCCCAGAAAAAACTTGGAAATAAAAGGGGATAACACAGTCTGAAGAAGGCTGTTCACAAAGGCCAAGAAGACAAATGAATGGGACGCATATAAGGTAGTTCTCACGGAATACAACAAAGAAATCCGCAAGGCAAAAAGAGTTTCATGGAGGATATTTTGCGAAAGGGTGAACGAGACCCCACCTGTGCAAAGATACATAAGGCGCTAGCAAAAGGAAACTCTACAAACCGAGTCGAATTCTCCAATGGAGGAGACAATGAATACACATAAACATGCGAGGAAAGTCTGAAGCTTCTCATTAAAGCCCACTTTCCAGCGTCAATTCAGATGACGGAAACCACAATGCTCGAAGAGCCTCCTAAAAGAAGGCCAACGAAGCAAGACTGGAGGTTAGCTGCGGACATCATAACGCCGTCTAAGGTTAGATGGGCAGTAAGCCAATTTCAACCATACAAATCGCCGGGGTTAGATGAGATATACCCAGTACTTCTACAGAAAGGACAGGATAGTTTGGTCCCATCTATCTGTAAGATCTTCAGAGGCTGTATAGCTTGGGGATTCATCCCTACAAAATGATAACAGGTGAAGGTTATATACCTGCCGAAGGTAGGTAGGATACCGGACCAGACACCAAAGTCAAAGGCTGATGGGTCAGCCTATCGACGTTTATGCTGAAAACCCTTGAAAGGTTAATCGCTAGGTACGTAAGAGATAGTGCCCTAAAGGCCAACCCGCTAAGCAACTGTCAATATGCATACTAAGCAGGAAAAGCTACGAACTTAGCCCTAGACGATTTGAGTAGGCTGCTATCGAAATCCATAGAGGATAAAGAAATAGCACTCGCCATTTTTCTCGATATAGAAGGCGTCTTCAACCACTCGTCACCAGATTCGATCGGAAGAGCCCTTGAAGGAAGACAAATCCCAGGAACCATCCGTCAATGGATCGACGCCAGTCTTAAAAATGGGACTATCTTATCCCACCTATGGCGAGGCAATACTTAAAACAGCAGTCGGGAGAGCATGTCCGGAAGGAGGAGTATTATCCCCACTACTGTGGGTCATTCTAGTGAATGGTCTAATCCAAAAACTCCGGGCGGAAGGCATTCACCAAAAGGAGATATTTAACAGGGCTAAAGTAAGTGACTAAAGTAAGTGACTACTGGAATAAATAGTCTCTCACCTATCGGTCAATAGTTTCGGGTGGAGGAAACAATAGGTGGAAGGGTACCTCATTGCCCTGGGGTTGAGAAATTGACCTCAAAGGCGGAAGAACCCTTACAAAGGTCAACGGCAATGGGATGTAGAAGGCAAGGAGAAACCACTACTTTAAAGATCCATTGGATATCTCAAGAATAATCGACATGATTATGTTTAGATCAAATCAGTCCGGAGTTTCAAGCTCCCCAATCGGATCTCCGGGGGAGCAGGTTTGAACAGTAGAATGAGAAATGAAAGGAGTAAAATAAGACAACCTAGGAGGATATTACTTGGAATGTTAAGACCATGGCTCAAACCGGAAAAAATCAATGTGCTCTGAAAGAAATGGATAGGCTAAAAATAAAAATAATAGGCGTCAGCGAGATGAGATGGCCTAATGCGAGCTACTGCGACATTGACAACTATAGAATATATTACTCCGGAATAATGGATGGAAGATATGAGCATGGTGTAGGGATAATCATACAAAAGACTGTGACTAAGCACGTTGTTAATTTCATATTTGTGAATGAAAGGATTATGCTTCTTCAAGTAAGTACTTCGCCAGTGAACACTAACATAATTCAAGTTTATGCACCCAGCACAGATTACGATGATGACGAAGTGCAGGCATTTTACGCCCAGATCCACGACTTGATAAGAAAGTTGCCAAAACATGAACTCCTAATAATAATGGGAGAGTTTAACGCCAAAGTAGGTAGAGGAAGGACAGGCGGACACATTGGTCTTTATGGACTTGAAGATAGGAACGATAGGGGAGAAACTCTCAGTATGTTTGCAGCCGAACACAACCTAGTCTTATTAAATACTTTCTACAGATAACCACCGAGACGTTTGTATACGTGGAAGTCACCAAGAGATAATGGGAAGGACATCATGATAAGAAACCAGATCGATTACATTCTGGCAAATCATATATACAGAAACAGTTTTACAAGTGTGAAAACATTTCCCGGCGCCGATATATAATGCGATCATAATCCAGTGAACAAGGTTGAAGAGAATACAAACCCGATGCCCTCTAAAATACAATATCAAAAAAGTCAAAGATAATACCATACGAAATCACGTAACACAAATTGTTAATGAGAAGTGCACCCAGATAAGGGAAGAGTGTGACAGTACGGATCAGCGAATTCAGGCCTTAAACAAAACCGTGGAGAGTGTCAAGAGGGAACTGCTTAAAAAGATAATGACAACAAAAAATCGTGGATGACAGAAGAAATTATGCAACTTATGGAAGAAAGGAGAAAACATAAGAATGATGCCACAGAGTACCAAAAAATCAATAGAATATTACAAACAAAGATCAGAGAAGTGAAACAGAAAGAGATGGAGGAAATATGTCAGGAAATCGAAGAACTTCAAGGCAAATATGATGAGTCTAACATATACGGAAAAATTAAAGAAATAACAGGAATATATAAGAACAAAAACCGTAGGCAAGCTAACCAACGAAAACGGAGAAATGATTGTTGATCGAAAATACATAAAAAAAAACATGGGAGAAACATATAGATAATTTATTTCACGATAGAAGGAGAGACTCTGCAATCCCTCAAGTAGACACTGGCCCCAAAATACTAACTGATGAAACTACGGCCGCTATTAGATCCTTGAGAGAAGGAAACGCTCCAGGGCCAGTTGGAATACAATCAGAATTTCTTAAATTCCTTGATCACAAATCTGTACAAATGTTAACTGACATTTTCCACGATATTTACAATACGGGAAATATCCCAAAAGAATGGCTTCGTTACCGAAGAAACGGGGAGCCGAAACATGTGGGGACTATAGATTAATCAACTTGATGAGCCACTTGTTGAAGCTGTTTCTTAAGATAATTCACCGAAGAATCTACAGAATATGTGAAGAGAAAGTAGCGGATACACAGTTTGGCTTCATGAAGGGGGTTGGTACAAGGGATGTTCTGTTTCGTTTGCAAGTCCTGTTTCAGCGATGTCGCGACGTGAGTTGTGACGTTTTCGCTTGCTTTATTGATTACGAGAAAGCGTTCGATAAGGGTCAGCACGAAAAGATGAAGTGCTGAGGAACACTGGATTAGATGATAAGGATATTAGAATCATAAGGAACTTATACTAGAATCAAACAGCCACCATAAAGCTGAATATAGAGGAACAGGTTAATGTCATTGCTATACAACGTGGAGTTAGACAGGGCTGTATTCTCTCTCCTCTGATCTTCAACTTATACTCGGAGGAAATATTTACCGCAGCCTTGGAAAACACCGACCATTGAATCCTGCTGAACGGAGAACGTATTGTCGCGAGTAGTTTTAGGGGGTAGCGCGTTTATTTAAAGAATAACTTCTCAGAGTAGAGCCTCGTCGCGATTAGTACAATGACGGGGTCTCAATGCTTCCTTTAATTTACCACTGAATGTTCTACTCATGAGGACACGCCTTGTTTAGCGTGCCGGGGTGTAACTGAGGTAGACCGGGATCGCGTTACGTGGGGTAAGAAGAGATGATAAAGTTAGCATGTTTAGTTTTTAACAATAACAATCTATTAACGATAAAACTTTAACAACAATTATTGGTCAGAGAAAATGAGATTCTATTATACCCGATTACTACGGTGCGCATGTTTTCTCGATTTGAGGTACTGTTTATAGGTCTTTGTTTACTGTCTTATAATTTATAGTTTTTCTTAAGGGCTGGGTTTTATTTAAGAGCACTAAGAGATTTCACTAAACTTTTAACTGACTATTTAGACACTTGTCTTTCTAAACACTCTGACAAACTTCTTGTCAAGACGTTACTATGGAGGTTGTGCAACCCCTGGCCCTAGCAGTCGTCAAGTGGCTAACCGGTACCAGGTTGGGTAGGAAAGGAATGGAACCTAAAGCAGTCGTATGACTAACTCTAGGAGCGGATAGAACCCAGGAGGCAGTAGTCAAGTGACTAACCTTGGGAGCTGGAGGTGAGACTAAGTCTGCCGAACTGAGGGTTCGGTAGCGTATTATATAAAACAAAGTGATGATCATTGCATGCATAAGGTTCAAAGTCGCTCCCGTTGATTGCTCGCGTTGTTTATAGTTTGCCTTTAATGTTTATATAACAATCTCCAAGTTCAAGTTCAAACTTGCGACAGGGTGATATTTGTTTAGTAGCTTATGCTTTTTAGTAGATTACAGTATCAATAACATTCGATACGCAGACGACACTGATGTAGTATTTGCCGACAGTCTGATTGGTTTGCATGAGATGATGAACAGCGTAAACGATGCCAGTGAACAATATGGTCTAAAAATGAACATAAGTAAAACCAAGTTCATGATAATAAGTAAGCAGGACATCCGAAACTGTCAGCTGTTTATCAGAGAGAGTCCAGTAGAAAGAGTGTCCAAATTCACTTATTTGGGAACGATAATTAATGAGCAATGGGACCACTCTCAAGAGATTAAATGCAGAATAGAAAAAGCAAGACAAACCTTTATCAAAATGTCAAAACTTTTTAAAAGCCACAATTTTGACTTAAACATGAAAGTCAAAATCCTTCGATGTTACGTTTCCTTGACACTCTTCTACGGAGTAGACTCATGAACATTGACAGAGGTGACCCAAAAAAGACTTAAAGCACTTGAAATGTGGGTATACAGGAAAATTCTGAGGATCTCGTGGGTGGACAGGGTGTCTAATGAATCAGTATTGGAAAGAATGAACAAAGGAAGGGAAGTGATAAACACTATAAAAAGAAGAAAACTGGGCCATATAATGCGAAACGAAAACAAATACCAGCTCCTTAAAGAAATTCTCCAAGGAAAGGTCTATGGCAAGAGAGGACCCGGAAGGCGTAGGATATCATGGCTGAAGAACTTAAGAACATGGCTTTCTAAAACAACCACTGAATTATTCAGAGCAGCCGTAAACAACCTCATTATAGCCAGGATGATCGCCAATATTCGGAACGAATAGGCACTTGAAGAAGAAGAAAGTAAATGAGGCTAGCTGGAGAAGCTCTACCCTTCTCCAAAGAGGCCGAATACCTGGGAGTCATCTTTGACCAAAAACTTACATGGAACACGCATATCCAAAAAGTGGCGCTAAATCCACAATAGCTCTAGTGGGAAAAACTGGGGATTGAACCCGAAAATTACTCTATGAATATACACAAGGGTGGTTAGACCCATGATAACATATGGAGAAATCGCCTGGTGGACGAAAACCAGACAGGTAGAGGCGATGAAAAGGTTAAATGGGGTAGAGAGACTAGCTTGCCTCTGTGTTACCGGAGCCATGAGCACAACGCCAACAGCAGCGATGGAGGTATTATTAAATCTACCCCCACTCCATGTTCTCATACAAGGCGAAGCCGAATCGGTCTGTTACAGACTAACACAAGGCCAAACACCACTAATTAGAAGACACGGCACCGAAACCAATAAACTATACTGCGAAATTAAGAAGGATAAAATCCTAGGCATACCCTCAGACCGCTCCACTCCGCAGTACAGCTTTGAAAAGACATTTTCAACACAAATACTACCAAGAGACCTATGGATAAAAGGCCCACCCATAAGGGCAGACAGAGTCTGGTATACGGACGGCTCGAAAACCGACCAAGGAATAGGAGTTAGTATTGGACTGCATAAATCTGATGAACGAAATGGGAAGGCTTAATAGAAAAGTGACCTTGGCGTGGGTGCCAGGACACGAAGGCCATGGAGGCAACAGGACCAGAACCATTTTGCGGAGTCGCAAGGCCCATAGCCAAGACATCCATTCAAAAATGTATAGAAGAAGCTTCCCAGAGATGGTGGTTTAATCTACCGGGGCATAGACATGCCAAAGATTTCATCAGCAAACCTTCAGCAAAATTAACAGCAGACTTGGAGCATTTGGAATTGGAAGTCAATAAGAATCATAGTGGAACTACTAACAGGACACTTACCGACTGAAGAGACATGTATGTGTAGGTTCTGCCAGGAAGGGGAGGAGTCGGCAAAACACATTCTCTGCCACTGTAAAGGACTTTCGAAGTTGCGCTTCGAAACTGCGGGGACAACCAATCCAGAAGCGTTAAGCTACACCATGGAGCCACTGTCGAGACTTATAAGGAGGTTTGCAATAGATCTTGTGCATAAAGGCGATGACGCCTCCTCCACACATATATCTCTCTATCTAAACGTTAATAAATTTTCATGAACTAAAAAACGATATGTAACGTGAAGGTCAACTAAATACTGTAAAGATATTTTTTAAAAATTACTACTTTCGGAGATATCTGTAAAAAAATCAGCTCTTTGGCTTTTATTTTTTCCTGGTCTTATTTATTGAGCTATATCAGAATAATTTTCACTTTTTTAAGGCAACTTTTCTCCTATGCAAGATGGTGAAATGGTATTTGTAAAAAATTTCTTTCAAAAAGGCTACACAAAATATTGGAAAACAGACTAAACGAGCAGCTGATGTGCATGCTATTTTGTACTACGACTGTGAATATTCTATATCAGTCATCTCTTCCTTATTTATGCCATATTATTAATAATTATGGTTCATTTGGCTTAACTAAGAGAGTCCCCTGCAATATTCTACCGGTAAAACCTTTTTAGGCACGATAACAGAACTTATTTATTAAAGGACCATTTTTCAAACACCCACTTTATGTCTTCTGAACGTCTAATATAGTCGATTTTCAGGCGGTCGGTAGATTACTTTGAGACCATATTATTGACATCGATAAAACTATTTAATAAATGATGATGGAGAAGCTGAAATAAAATGTACAGTAACTGATAAATATTTATAGCATTTATCAAAGCGAAGCATATAATAAAATTATAATAATGATTTTAATTTTGAAGGTTTTACACTCGTGGGCACCAATTTCTATAAGACCCTTTCATCTTTATTATTATCTGCTATCAATTTGCTATTATACAGCATTTTGCCTTAAATTCCTGAACACCCTGTGCAACTGAATTATGTGTCTTTGTACAACATTTTAAAGCTTCGTCTCTCCTAAACAGTTTCAGTTTGACTACTCAGCTCATGTTTGGTCACCTCCACTATAGTAGTTTCCCTTTACTTGTACATCTTCGAATGAATCTAGGCGAAATGGCATTATACTGTCCTATAAAATTAATGTTGAAAATCTCTCACTTTGTTATAATGGGCTAAAAACCAAAAAATCTAATATCTATATGAACTAAACGTATATCTAATAGGTACCAGCAATCCAGAGCGGATACATAATTAATTCTTAATCTAACAAAAAAAAATGATTGCCTACAACCAGAAATGCAAATTACCATACCAAAGAAGAGGCATATTAATTCCAAAAACATGTCAACCAAAATGGTATTACTCGACATTCCACTCCGATTCTAAATAACCATCGATTAGTAGCGATTAAACAGGAATTTTCGATCTGCCAATTTTACAGTTTTAATCGATCAAATGCCAGTTCGCGTTAATGAGGCGAATATGTCTTTCATATAAAAGCAGATTTGGTCCCAGGTGACATTTTACGAAGAGGATAAGGAACAAAATTATACAACTTAAGCCGTTAAGGATCGCTTCAATGGCGTCGAAAAACGTGTACGGGTGGGCCGGGTTTATGAATATATTTTATATGCAATAATATGATTTCGTTGCCTATGGCTATATAATATGTCTGTGAAAGATTATTGGAACTTGCATGTTACGTAGGTACGGGATTTCAGCCTAGGTGCAGTGGAAAAAATTAATTAAAGATTATATGAAATAGATTTTAAAAAATTTCAATTTTTGGATGGAAGATAAAAAAAATTCCATATCGACACAGCGATTTTAATTTTTTATGTCTATACATATACCTTTGAACCTGCTGAATTGAAAAATGATCACCGTTTTCTTGGAAAATGATTATTTTTCGAAATATGAATTTTATAAAAAAAATTATTACCTGTACATTTTATTTTTAACTCGAATTTGAGCCCCTATAAAACACATGAAACACGCTAGAGCGGCTTGAACATATGAAGATTTATAGAACCATTCCTTCTCTATTAAACAGTAAAAATCGCAATTTTCTTTGAACGTTTTTTTCGAAAAATGTGTGTGAATATCTCGAAATCCGGATCGACTAGAGAAAAGCTGATTATATTTTTTCCATCCACGCTATCGAGTTAGTTAGTAAACGCCATTTCATGGAATTTAAAAATTTTAAATTTTTTGATCGATTGAAAATATGATTTTTTTTTTAAATTTAAGTATTAGAAATTTGAACGGTTTTTAACTCGACTTTGAGCCTCTATAAAACGCTAAAAACATGCTAGAAGAGCTTGAATAGTTCAAGACTAATAGACCCGTTCCTTCTCTATTGAACAGTGAAAATCGCGTTCTATGATTTGTCTAAATCATTTAACTGTGAGGACTATAAAACACTGATGCTGTTAAAGCTGGAGCGGTATAGGTTCAGAGGCTCTGCTCGACTGTTTGATTCCTATCTTTATTTCCTTTTGTTTTTTTGTTACGTCTTCTTTACTGCTTTAAAGTATGTTTTTTTAATAACATAATTTGAACCTTTTTTTATTTCTTGCGGTATTTTTAAATTAATTTCGGTTTTTTCGAAAAAAAAATTCTTACAAATACCATTTCACCATCTTGCAAAGGAGAAACGTTGTCTTCAAAAAGTGAAAATTATTCTGATGTAACTAACTAAATAAGGTAAGAAGAAGAAAAAGAAAAAGGAGGAAGGGACCCACCACCCTCCCACCAGCGAGTCCTAAAAGAGCTCGCCAGTACCCTTGCCCTGAAGGGGCCAAAATTTATATTTTACTACTCCTTCTTTTTCTTAAATCAGTTTTTATTAAGTTAGTTCTTAGCGAACCACACCAGGTTCCGATGTTGCAAGGGCCACCTACTCAACGTGAGCAGGCGGATAAGAGCAATTCCCTTCTCGGTCGGGCCGTAGCGTAGCCCGGGAGGTACCAAAAACCGTCCAATTTGTTCTAAAGAAAAAAAGTTTACTTCTTTTCTTTCGAACGTTTGCTTACTCGTTGAGCCTTGCGCACGGGTCCTAACATGTTCCGTCTTTGTTACAAAAATATACAAATTTTTACAAAAACGTGTACATAGTACACTTCAAAGCTTGATAGCGTAAATAAAAGTTAAATCCTTGGTAAAAACAGCTAGACGGGAGCACCCAGCAGTCTGTCCTGCATGAATCCATCTAACACGTCCAGTTGGTCCTCTTCGGTTAATCTTCTCACCAGTTATTTCGGTCCAGGTACCAAGTCTAGGTTCAGTCTGAATTTCAACACCATCCCTATTGATCACTAAACCCCTCTTGTACCTAATGTGATCTATTCGCTCGTACATCAATTGTTTTTTAATGGCGGAATAATAGCTAATACGGCCGCAGCCTGTGGCTCCAATGATGGTTCTGGCGATCAACCCTCTAATAGAGTTTAACTCATTCCTTATTCTGACATGTTGAAGCTTGCGCTCAAAGATCTCTGCATTATAGTAAAAGAGCGGCATAATTGATTCATCAAAAATGGTCCTCAAAGCCCCGGGAGCCGGCTGAAAAACTCTATCCAATGCTCTTCTTAGCCACTGAAAATAGCTCTGGATTTGCCACATATATATTTAATATGAGCTTGAAAAGTAAGTTTCTCATCAAGAATAACTCCCAAGTATTTGAACTACTGTGCCCTTGTTATCCTGGCTATCCCAATTCTCACGGAAGGGTTCCTCATGAGTTTCCAGCCAAACAACATGTATTTCGACTTTTCGTGTGGTATACTTAATTTACTGGTAATCGCCCATTCCTTCACCCTGTCCAGTGCCCTGTTCATCTGAATCTAGCGCTGGTCTGCTGTTGGCACAGGTGACGATTGCAAGGTCGTCTGCAAACGCTGTCATCTTGCTCTCCTCAATGTCGTTGAAGCTTTCCAAAAGTTGATCCACCACCAAATTCCACAGATTAGGGCCCAGTTTGGAGCCCTGTGGGCATCCTCTCTTCAAATATCTCCTGAGCGTCGCTGGGCCAGCCTTATATGTTATTTGCCTCTCGCTAAGATAACTCACCGTTAGGTCGAACAGGTATCTAGGTAGTTCTCTTTTCTTGAGGGTCTTCAAGACTGAAGGCCACCAAACGTTATTAAATGCTCCTTCAATATCTAAAAAATTACATGCTTTATACTTATATCCGTTATCTATATTTCCCAGAAGCTCCGCAACTGCATTCACCGTTCCCTTCCTGCTGACGAAACCATATTGTGCTCTGTGTTGAAATTCATTCTCGTCCATGAATGCAAAATATTGCTTTCTCATGAAATGCTCTACAGTTTTGCCTAGAATCGGCAAGAGCGTGATAGGTCTCCACTTGCCCAATCCGTAAGCAGCTTTCGGCTTAGGAATAGTGATCAAAGAGCCCAACTTCCAAGCTTTCGGAAAATATGCCAGCATTAAGCAGTCATTAAAGATTCTGCAGACGTAGTCGGCAATATCTACCGCCACTGTCCTGAGAACGACGCCCAGCATCCCATCCGCACCACGTCGCGTCGTCCTCAACCAGGTTGTCTTCCTTAAAGTACTCGTTGACTATGAGTTTAGCTGAATCGTCGAAGCCCGTTGCAAATTGAGCGTTTCTTTCTCTGGTCTGTATGATATCCAGCACCTTCTTGCTTTTGCCAGCCGCTAGCCTATAAGAGAGGCCCCACACGAAAACGCGGCTACGCAACAATACAAGAAATTACAGAGAGAAGAAATAAATATCAAGAGACACTAAGTAAGAAATTGTCAACACCGTCATTGGAAGACATGGAGATAATACCTTAGCACAGAAGATTACAGAAAGCATTCAAACAGCTACCAAAGATATATATATATATATATATAGACAGATTATATACCTTTCCTAGACCTCCACATCACCAGAACGCCGAACAAAACCCTAGATTATACCGTCTATACGAAACCCACCCATACCAACAGATATCTAAATGCCAAATCCCATCACCACCCGTCACAAATCCAATCCGTGGCAAATATTTTGATATCTCGGTTCTATCGCCTAACAAAACCTACCCAAAGGCAAGAAGAAATGAAGCTAACAACAAACGCCCTTAAACAAAATTGCTACTCGGGAAACAACATTAGGAAGGCAATTACCCAACAAAAACAAACAAGGAAGAAACCAGAAAGCAACGAAGAACTGAACTTGCCAAAAGTCATACTTCCATATATAAAGGGAGTCACTGACAAAGTCGGCAGGATCCTAAGGAAGCATAAAATTAAGCCGATTTTCAAGCCACAGCAAACCTGAGCACAAGTACTAGGAAATCCAAAGGACAAAGTACAGCTTGAGAACCAAGGAGTGTACAGCATACCTTGCGGGGACTGTCAATAATCGTACATAGGGCAGACAAATAGACGAATTTCAACTAGAATCCAGGAGCATAAGAACAGCATCAGAACGAAACAGACTACATCAGCGCTCTTCCAACACCACTTAACAACAGGACACTCCATCGACTTCAACAACGCTAGACAAGTAGCCACAGTGGACCAATACAAAACTCGCATAATCAGAGAAGCTCTAGAAATCGAAAAGAACGGACAGCGAGACGACGCTCTCAATATCCCAAAAATCTGGAAATCTTTTCTCAAGGTTCAAGAAAATCAATCCAGCTCCGCTCAACAAACGAACCAGAACATTGCCGAAGGAAGAAAAATGGAACCAACGGAGGCGGAGTCTATACCGCGTCACAATCTGCGCAGACGCCAGCCTATAAAAGCAGACGCAAACGGATCCCTGAACCAGTTCGAGCCCAGAAGCGGAGCGAGCAACACTTGAAAATGCCAGATGCGATTCTGGCGAAACGTCGTGAAGATGAAGAATTTCAAGACGAACGGATTGACACCCGGAATACTGTTTATACA
>MU191605.1:0-11311 GCA_016904865.1 Pissodes strobi
CGAATCTCAAGAGACAACCAGACATGTGAACTAGGGAGAAGAATAACCCTCTCTTGGGCAGCCTTTGGAAAACTTAGAGACGTTTTTAAGAGCGATCTACCTATATGTCTAAAAAGAAAAGTCTTCAATCAGTGTGTACTACCGGTCATGACCTATGGGGCTGAAACACTAACTTTGACCATAACATCTTCAAATAGGCTTAGAACAGCTCAGCGCAAAATGGAAAGATCGATGCTTGGAGTGTCTCTAAGAGATCATGTAAGAAATGAAGATCTACGCCGAAGAACAGGAGTCACTGACGTCATCTCTCGCATCGCCAGACTCAAATGGAACTGGGCTGGACACGTGGCCCGATCAACAGATGGAAGATGGACGAAAAGGCTGCTGGAATGGAGACCACGAGCCGATAAGCGTAGCAGAGGAAGACCCCCAACTCGGTGGACGGATGACATAAAGAGAGTCGCCACAAATTGGATCCAGACAGCTCAAGACAGAAAGAAGTGGGCAGAAATAGGGGAGGCCTATGTCCAGCAGGACACAAAGGGCTGGGTGATGATGATGATTTTTGTTATTTTTTACCTCAAGACCTAATTTTTTTCGATACGCAAATGAGTGTCGAAAAGAAGCTTTTTCGACACTACTTTTGATGACTGGTTGCTATGATATTAACAAAATAATTCAATGTCAAGGCCCGCTAACAAAAATTGCGACAACACTTTCAATAGGAACTTGAACTTTGAATTATTGTAACCCGCTACAAGAAGGGGGCAGTTTGGCGCTGCTACGGGGCAATTTGCCAGTAGAGCCTCCGTCCGAGCTTAGTTAGAGCTGGGGCGACTCATCCCAGATAAGTTACACCCTTGTTGCATCGAGGGCCCTATTAGGGGGCGACCGCGACCTGTCTGGCTCTGGGCCATGTCACGACCACCGACTTTTTCAAACGGCACAGACAGAATCCCCACACTATGTACTTCCTCTGGCTATGGACAAACACTAATTCACTGTAGTGGCACAGACGATGCTGGCTGGGACGTCCGCTTCTTCCTTGGGGGAGACAAATCGGTCCTTGAACGTTTGCCACGCGTCGCCCAGTATGACGTCGAAAAGGAGCCGCTACAACCTGCGATATTACCTCGACCAAGAACGAACCGGAAGTCCATTTCAACAGGAAGTTTCTACATGAGCATCTAGCCGGACCGTTGAACTATGGAACTTGGCACATAAGGTTGCGCATGCATATTTTAGATTGAATATCTTACTGCTGCTCCCCGATTGGATATAAGTACAAACACTACCGGTAAATAATTGTTTGTGTGAATCGTTGTTGGAAAAGATGTAAGATTTAATTGTCGTACTGCATTTTTTATTTTTTTTCCTCATTTTGGGTATGCCTGGGGTTAGTTTTGGTTAGTTCCTGTTTGTTGAGCCCCCGTAGTGAGGAGCGAGCGGGGGGTCATGCGAGAAGTGATATATTAGTTTAATTATAAAAAAATTGGGTTAAGAGCCGTATTATAGTAGATATACAGCAGCTTGTATGTGTTTCCGCGGATTCCGAAAATATATTCCATATCTAACCTCAAAATTATACGCATGCGCAACATGATGTGCCAAGTCCCAAAGTTCAACGGTCCGGCTAGATGCAAGTGGATTTCTAGTATACAAAGACGCAGTGTTGCCAATTAGCGTGTAATTACACGCTTTGTGTGCGTTTTGATCGCCTTGCGTGCATTTTTCGAACACTCTCAAAAAGCGTGTATTTTGTGTGTAATTTCACAAAAAGCGTATAATTTGCGTGTAATTTTGTAATTTGAAAAACCCTTTTGTTTTTTTATGGCTTTCCAAGCCAAAGCCACGGCCACTTCTTTACCGAAATACTATTGTAATAAAAAATAAATAGGACTAGACGTGCTTTCCTGTTCTGATTTACAAATTCAACGACATCTGTCGGGCTATGACCTACTATACGGCACTTAAGTTTGCAGTTTTGTCATTTCCATCAAGGCTTTGCATTTATCTATTTTCTATTAAGTGTCGTGACTGTCGTGTTAGCACCGTCACCACCTAAACTTGATGGGCATGGGACTCCCCATGGAATTTTGGTACTTACTACTTTGTTCACTGTCACTGTGTGCATAGTATTATTTGTTGTTTGTTCGTTTTTGGTTTTACTGTTCCTTTCGTTCTGCTATGCATTGTGCGGCTTATATTAGTGTTATTTGTTATTTTATTTTTGTGTTTAATATCAAGAATTTGAGAACTAGAGCTTTGTAACAATTTTTGGTAACCTTAACATGAGATAACGAAAAAAGTAACAGATTCTTTTTCCTTTGGAAATAGCTTAATAGAAAGTACACGATTGTAATAGATCTATTACTATTATTGTAATAGGGGTGGCGACACTAGTCACCACGACTGTTACGTGGCAGTTGTGACAGCACAAAACTTTAAACCTGAGCTTTATCCACAATACCGAAACAGAATTTTTGCACTCGACGCGCGTTTCGCTAACCATGTTAGCATCATCAGGAGATTATTAAGATTAAGTCTTAATCATCTCCTGATGATGCTAATATGGTTAGCGAAACGCGCGTCGAGTGCAAAAATTCTGTTTCGGTATTGTGGATAAAGCTCAGGTTTAGTGCATGTTGCCGAAGGTTCCAAACCCCAACATAGCACAAAACTTCCCTTGTCAAAGCAAAATACAAACCCAAGTGTGACAGCTGACAGCGTGACGCCACAAGTCATCCTCTCACCTCTGTAGTGTCTTGTGTCACATTTTTATTTTTTGGTTAAGCCGGGCGCAGATACTTTATTCTTAATCATCCACCCGCCTGACAAGCCCTGGACTTTCGCGCGCATCACAAACACATTTTTGGCAAACATGTCTTTTAGGGTCGAGGAAATTGCTGTCAGCGCGTCGCGTGGTTAGGTTCTGTGCTTGTGAAGAGATGGCCCGCGTTCGCTTTTTTAAATATTTTTTAAGATTATGTTTGTTCCTTATTTTAAATTTGGATTAATTCAATTTGGTTGCGCCCCGGAGCGAGCGAGGCGAGATGAGGGCATTGCATGAAGTGAAAAAATTTCGCGCGCAAGCCCAGGTCTCGTCAGCCGGAAGGACTTGTGTAGATGGTTAAGAGTAAAATGTGTGCGAACCGTGCCTGTTGGTTGATCCGCTCGCTCCGGGGGCGCAAGCAAACAAAACTAACCCAAACTAACCAAAGGCAATGCCCAAAATCAAGAAAAAACAACTTTGAAAAATATATGAAAAGCATGTACGCATGCGCGAAGGCTCAAAACTGCAGTAGGTAGACGGGAATGACTTAAATTAGGTAGTGTGTAAAAAGTGTGTATTTATGAAACTAAAAGCGTGTAAAAGCGTGCAATTTGAACAGACCATCGTGTAATTTCACAAATTCAGATCGGCAACACTGCAAAGACGTCAAAAATGACAAGATGGTCGCGCAACTGCTGCTCGGAACTAGAATAAATTAATATTTTTGATTAAAAAATCTGCAAAATAGAAAAAAAATAATATAAAACACAAGTTTTAAAAGATATTTAGCGCACTCGCACGTTAGGAAACTCCCCGCAAGCGGGGAACCTCTTTTCGACACTACTTTTGTTGACTAGTCGCTATGATATTAACAAAATTGTTCAGTGTCAAGGCCCATTAGCAAAAATTTCGAGAGACCTCTTTCAATGGGATTTCTACTAATAAAGACGACAAAAATGACAATAATACGGCCGTGCAACTGCTGTTAAAGACATTTAGCGCACTCGCACGTTAGGAAACTCTCCACACTTCCCTAATTTCGTACACGTGCGAAAAATATGGTCTTTTAAAACTAGTATCTTATTATACTATTTTCTATTTTTGGGCTTAAAATTATTCCAAAATGAAGAAAAAATACTTTTTACCTACATAACCTTAAAAAAATTAAACCGACAGGAATTAAACCACGGGTCGCCGTATCACAGGTCCAGCATCTAACTACTGAACCACCACTCACACTCCCTACCACCAGTGGCCTTATTCTTGAATTTCGGGGAGTAGAAATTTTGGGGGAGTGTGACGTAATGTGGGCGTGTTTCTATCAAATTTAAAAATGGCTTATTCTTGAAAAGTTTTCCATCGTAAGACGATAGAATTGGATTCTCCCTAGTTACTCTTCGTCTCTATTGGTTTAAAGTAGGGAGAAAGGCGAAAAGGAGTAGAAATAGACGTTACATAACCTAAAAAAATGTTGTTTTTCTATGGCTTACATTTTTATTTTTGTTGGAATCTCTGATAAGTACATGAAGAAAAGCAAACATCTTTCATCATTTTTGTTGCAATTTCAAGTTACATAAAGACGAGCACGAGCATCTTTCATTTTTAACGTTTGGGTTGTGATTTGCAATCAGTGTTGCCACATGACTTTGATTTAGGGTAACAGATCGATCGCTAAAAAGTAATAGATTTCTTAAAATTGTAATAGATTGTTGTTCCGTGGCCCGTGGCTTGCTACAAATGCATATACAATCCGCATGTGTATTCTTTGTATCATGGGCAATCCGTAATTTTCGCCATAAAAATGTCATATTATATTTTGTAAATTTGTTAACATCTTCGAGAACTCCCAAGTAAGATCGGACAGGGGGAAGTCCATTAAGTGCCGACAATGTGATGCTGACAAACGAAACAGAAATCGGAATGGATATATTCGAGGTTCGAATTGGCATCTCGCTATCTCCTTCCTTACTTATGATTCAGTACGGGAGGGCAATATGGCAAACAGCAACACAAAGACCAGTTTGCCGGTAAACGGAACATGAGTGATTTAACAATTTTGACATAGACTAGGTTTACATAGTAGTAGCAGGAAAGTATTGCGTTTATAAAAGTATCTTTAAAATAGGACATGTAGTTTTTGTAATTTGTGATAAATACTCAGTTTTATGAAAACATTAGTAATGGTAATAGATTTGACCGCTAAGCTAATATAGTAATAGATGCTTGAAAATAGTACTAGATCTATTACAATTGTAATAGAACGGCAACACTGTTTGCAATGGATTTGAATCAGGTGCTTTACTGGCATAAGGAAGGGCATTTAATAGTGTGGCAAGTTTTTCCCACAAAGCGTTAGAATGAGCTCTTGTATATTGTGGAGTAAATTTCCCTGTATACATTTGGGGCCTTTCTTGTAAGAAATTCACTATTAACATTAACTCTCTTTGTTCAGTAGTAATCTTCTTTTGCTCGGCAGAACCGACTATAATTTATTTACTTTTCATGTGTAATATTGGTTTTTTAAGATTAAAATAATGAAGCTATATACACGACGAAATGAATGGCGGAAGTCAAAAATATGAACTTAAGCACTTTACTTTACTGACTTTACACCTTTAAAATCACATTTTTTTCAGTTTTTCACGCTAATAAATAATTTTAAATTCAAAAACTAGGGTTAGGGGTTAGGTATGTCGGTATCTGCTTTCTTCTATGGCAGTCGAAGTTTTCTGCCTTTTGATTGGTCAAAACTCTCATCTGAAAATTGGCAACAGTGTTCCTTTCTCCCTCATACTCCCTGATTTCAAGAATAATGCATAGAGAAAACTCGGGAGAAGAAGTGAGTGAGTAGTCCCCAGGGAGTCCTCCTTTTCTACTATTTCAAGAATAGCCGCACAGAGCACCTCCAGACAATTTATTGCACCGCAAAGACATCGGTAAACTGAAGGCTGATTAGGTGCCGTGCTTGGTCTAGCTCTAAAGTATCAAGTAGGCTTTGATAAAATAATAAAAGAATGGAGCAGCGTTCTGTCAAATTGATAATCGATCAGTCGGCGATTAATTACCATACTTTTCGAGTTTGTTGAACATTATTAATTTGTGCATAATGAGATACACAACTTTTAAAAAAGCGTGTTTTGGTATGAAAATGTAGTTTTGAGTACAAGAAAATAGGAAGAAATTCTGTAAGTAGTGCAATCTAAATTTATAATCTTCGTCAAGTCCGGTTCCGACGAGGCAACTAGTTGCGGCGACAAAGTTGCAGCAATTTTTTGATGCCGCGATTTGTCGCACATGCGTTCACACACGGATGCAATTTTTCTAGAAAAAAACCAGACTACTGCCAACTGTGCAAACATGATATGTAAAGTTACTAGAACTAGTAAGATAATTTTCATAACTCTGGTGTTTTCTTTAATTCGACGGGGAATGCACTGGTTGACACTGTATCCTTCTTTTACTTTAAGTAGCTATCTTGGGCGTAATAATAGAAGCAGTGAAATATTTGACAGTTCAAAAAGTGTAGCCAATACAAAAATGTAAGTGGCCAAAAGAAAATCACTAAAGAAACTTACTAAATCGCCGCGATTAGTTGCATGAAAATAGAACATGTTCTATTACGTGCAACCAAATTGCAGCGACAAATTGCAAAGTGTGAACGCTTGAATTGGTGCAATTTTGATTGCTGCAATCGAATCGCCGCGACAAAGTTGCATCGTGAGAACGGGGCTTTAAACTGAAAACTGGTTTTGAATATGTTTTTGAAGAATGAATATGCGCAGACGCAGGTGTTATTTTTGTTTAACTGGTTGCAGTGCAGGGAGGCACTGCAACCAGTGGCTTTTGAATGTGTAGCTACGTTGCCAAGTAGGTGATAGAAATATGGTTATATTTTTCGATTTTTCCTTTGCTTCTTCTCAATTATTTTAATTTATTTGGATTAGTTTTAGTTAGACTTGATTCGCTCTCCTATTTTGACGCGTTTTAATGCAAACGAGTTGAAAGTTAACCCATACTAGGCGATGTTGCCAAGCCTAGATTTTAGATTTGGTATTAAAAAGAGGTTTAAATTTTGATATTTCTTTTCTTCTTTACCGATTATATAAGAGAGAAAGAGAGCGAGACAGAGAGGGTCATATTATACTTTATCTCACAAGACGGTACACAGACGACCATCCTGTTAGCATATGCCGTTAGCCTGTGCCGACATCCTGTATGACAGGCACACACACACACAGGCTAATGGCACAGCTTATGGATGATCCTCTGTGTACCGCCTTTTCTTCATCTCTCTTGCGAAACGAAAATTTCAAAGCGTGTCGTGACGCGGTCTTGAAAAATCACTCTCATGCAGCCAAAGAAGTATATTCACTTCAAAAAACATTCCTACAAAAAATACATTCTATGGGTCGTATAAAAGTACGCGGCCGACATTTAGTCGCTTATCGTATTTCTAGTTCTAATTCAATTAACGTACCTTTTCTGGGCATCTCAATGAACTCTATCCTATCCATGTTCTTGTAATTCCCTTTGTGATTTAGCAATTCGGCGGCAGCATCGCAAGATTGCGTAGGAAAGCAATTTGAAGAATTATTATGGCTCGCCAAAGTTGGGAACATGAATAGAGGAGCAGGTGGAGGCGGGATGAACAGGATGCTGTCCGGTGGAGGAGACAAATCCATGCAGTCGCCGAAACAAGCCATCGAGCTGTTGAAGTTGATATTTTAAATTAATCATATATAATTCTCCCTCCGAAGCCAAGATCGCATTTGATGATCTGAATACGAGACGGGATCAGGGTACGAGTTAGTTTATTATCATTCTTGTATATTTGTTAATTTTTTAATAATTCTATTTGACTTTCGAAGTATTAAGAAAGATCAACACTCTCTGAGTGGAAAATGGAATGCTTAATTCAATAAGCTGACTCCTTATGTAAGATAAAAGAGCATTTTGCCGAAGATAAAGCGCTGTTCCCATGAGGAAGCCTATCGATTAAAAAACTCTATTATTTGCCAGGAAAAATTGTTTTTTCGTTTCTTTTAATTTTGCATGGACTGTATAGTTCTTTACAGTGCTGTTGTACTGAGTATTTTAAATACTTGAAGTAAATACTTAAGCACAAAAAGATACTTCAAGTGTTAGACTTAAGTACTAACTACTAATACAAACGTTGGTAATCGTACTTTCAAATTTTACTTGTGCTTTAATTCAAGTAAATTTTACGTGAAAGCATCCGAAAATTTGTACTTAAGTATTATTAAAATTTAATTGAAGTATTTTTAAATACTCAAGTACAATTTACTTGAAAAACGAAATAAATCCAATAACAATCCAGTATTCAGTTATGCAAAGAAAACTGTCACATCACATGTCATTAATTTTTGAAATCTAATCTTCTTTTGGGTGTTTGTTTTCGCTGAAATTTTGCATGCCTATATAAATCAGATGGCAGTTAAATTTTATGGTGTTAAACAAGCTTTGTCAAAAGCCATAATAAGAAGGGAAGAAGCCCTAATAATAAGAAGGTACCTTAGAGAAAACATGCCATAAGGTTTGTATTTTATTATTTTAATTATTGATTTCATTAAAACGTGCAAACACGATGTACGTTTACGTTTTCCTATAACTTCTTATTTTTGTTAAATTTTCAAGGGTTATTCCTTTAAAACATGATAATTTAGGAAATTATCTTGCCATCTTTTCCCACCTGAATTTGAATTGTAACTGTCAGGCTGACAGTGTCAGTTATGTTACTTGACTGAAATATCAATTTGCATGTTTAATTAGATAAATCCAGCGTTTAAACAGTGGCGTAGCCAGGGCTGAGCTACATTCACAATTTCGAAAATTGTATCTATTTGTGAAAAATACCTAAAATATAAATTAGGTCTCCAATATATTAAAGAACTATATAATTATTATAAAGCAATCTGAGTGTGACGTTTTAAAAACTAAAAAGGCTGGCTACGCCTCTGTGCTCAGAACTATGACAACGCAGCCCAGGGGCGTATACAAGGTTTTTTTACATAGCTTTATAATATTCCTAATTTATAATATGTGAAAATCGTTAATTTTGGTGAAATAATAATAATAGTTGTTTAATGCTTTAGTTTTAAACCATATGTTCGATTGGAATAAAAACTGCAGAGAGGTCTAAAATATGCCAAAATATCACCACAAATACGCCTTTGTGATAAATAAAATACCTATAATCTCTATAAACCCGAAGTATTGATGCAGTAGCCTCTTATTTTTAATAATAGGTATATAGAGGGTGTTTCAAAAGTATGGTTACAACCTTCGTGAGGTGATTACTGACATTATTTTAGGCTAGATAGTTTCCATAAATTATGGTCCTTAGTCGTTTCATTACGGAGATACAGGGTGTTGAATTTTAATAATTTAAAAACAAATTAATAACTTCTATTTTCTATGAAATTTAGAAATAAAATAAGGATTTAAGGACACTTGTCTTCAAAATATAACACTTGCCCAAATTTAACCAGTGGCGTCGGCACGATTTTTTTGTATGAAAATTTTGGTACGCCACTGACATTAAAAAAAATTCTGGTTTCTTATTTTATTTGGGACAAAAAAGGTATTTGGTGTTTTTTGTTACGAAGAACGGTTTAAGCGAAAATTACAATTTTTGAGATGAACAGAACTTAAATACATAATAGTATATTATGATATAAGTGTATAAGAGGGCCTTTAAAGCACGCGACATATTTCAAAACACGACGCGCAGCGGAGTGTTTTGTAAGTCGCAAGGGCTTTAAAGGCCTCTTATACACGTATATCATACGCTATTTTTTTATTACGAATGCATCATAATCTCAAAAATGTTTTAAATATTAAACTTAAGGGATCCTATTGACGAATATATTAATCTGTCACATTTGACATGATCAAATGTTTCTATAGCAACTTTTAAAAAAGTAGGCGCATCATAAACATCATTTTAAGCACGCTGCAGCGTGCGATAATCGTTGATTATGATGCATGCGTAATAAAAACGATTTTATTTTTTTATCCCGAAATCAAAGCAAAATATGAAAACAATAATTGAGGGGACAATAGATTTGTATTGTCAGCAGGTAACTAAAAACGTTTTTCTCTCCCTGTTTTATTTTTCATTTTAGTTACAAATACTTTGATTTTTTTTTATTTTAGATAATCTTTTGATTTTGTGACACAAATAATGTATTGAATGTAGGTATTTCCAAACAATTTTTCGGATAAACTAAAGATTTATAAAAAAAATTGATATAATATGTCAGTGCCGTAGCATAATTTTTATTTCAAAATAAATCGTTTTTTCGGATATCTTAGAAAGCCTTTGGCCGCCTTTGTTTGAATTTGGTGGGGCTATTTTGCAGTCATGAGGAGTTAGTTTAGCCTTCTTTATATTTAAATTATTACGTTCAGTGGCGTCTCTGAGGGTAGCTTAAAAAATACCATTGACCAAAAAAATATAAGCCGCTGACTTTCCTTAATTTTTTTTTCGAATTGAGCAGCTGACAATACAAATTTATTTTCCTCTCAATTATTGTTTTCATATCTTGCTTGCGGAGCAAAAAGTTAGAGCAGTTTATTTAATTTATGTTCGACTCAAAAATTATAATTTTCGCTTAAACCGTTCTTCGTATCAAAAAACACCAAATACCTTTTTGTCTCAAATAAAATAAAGGACCAGAAAAAGCATGTATTTGTTTAAATGTCAGTGGCGTACCAAAGTTTCCATACAAAAAATAAAAAAATTTCGTAAATACATCGCTGTTTAATTTTGGGCAAGCATTATATTTTGAAAATAAGTGTTCCTAAATGCTTATTTTATTTCCCAAATTTCATAAAAAATATTAACGCGTTATTTAAAAAAATATATTAAAATTCAACACCCTGTAATGTCAGGAATCACGTTCCGAAGTTTGTAACTATACTTTTGAAACACCCTGTATATCACTGAGTATGGTAAATAAATTTAATTGAAAAAATACTGCCTCTCTAATTACCCGACATAGAGATAACAATTATATATATGGCATAACAATATCTGCTGTTGTATGGCTAGTGTGCTGTTTTGTATATTATTATCTTAATTAATGTTTTTAAATAAGTGTCAATAATACTGATATAATACGATTAAAAATGGCCAATTTTGGTTTTTAAATAATTTTCCTCTGGTCAGTTCACTTTTTAAAGTATGTTGGTTGATTGGATTTATGTGCTTTGTGACACTAAGAAAACTTTGACACACTGCTGTTAAAACCTTTGTTGTACTATACTTCAGTAGCATTTATCAAACATGTAGGTAAGTAATTTTTATTTAACATAAATATAGCTATACGAAACACACCCCACCTCGTGCGATTACATAAATAACATACGAAATACACAAAATAAAACAATAACGTAATGTATTTGTTCATTATATTACTTACGATTCTTGTTGAACTAACAATTACGTGATAAATCGAAAGTAATTAGTTGCACTATACGTTCGCAGACGCTCTCGATTGTGAAAATTCACCCCCC
>JAEQML010056152.1:0-34539 GCA_016904865.1 Pissodes strobi
TTTGAGGTAGATCCAGTTGATGTAAATAAACAATGGTCAACTTTTATGAACACTTTTCACCTAACCTTTAATCAGAGTTTTCCAAAGAAACTATTCAACCCTACTCATAAATCAAATAATTTATATAAAGATAATGAACAAATAAAAATCGTAAAAAAACAGGTTGGATATTCTTTTGTTGTTAAAACGCCAAAGTAATACTTATAATGACATGTATCTAACTGTTAAAAAAGAGTATGATGAATTGCTAATAAGTGAGCGATCTAAAAGTTATTAAAATAGATTAAAACCCTCTGATAATAAAAATAGGTGCATGTGGTCTATTTATAGGGAAATAACTAACACTTTTAGGGCGAATAACACTGGGATCATTGGAGGGGCTGAAGAAATATGAAATAAATTTAATAAATTTTTGCTTACATCAATTCCAGAGCTTATACATAATATGTTGAGTGAACAAGTAATATCCGGGAAAACAATAAATCCTTGTTTTTAACACCCGTTACTTCTTATGAGATATTAGAGTTAACCAAAAAATTTAAAAATAAGCATAGCTTTGGAGATGATGAAATACCCACAAGTCTCATTCGTCATATTATTCCGGCGATCACAAATGTCATTTGCTACATAATAAATAACTCTCTCAGAGAGGGTGTCTTTCCGGAACCTTTGAAGTTGTCAGCAGTCAGGCCTTTGTATAAAAACAAAGGTGATAAGGGTGATATCAATAAAACTATAGGCCCATCAGTCTGCTTCCTGGATTCTCAAAGTTGTTTGAACTTTTCATGTGTAAGCGGCTAATGAATTTCATGAAAGAGTGTAATATTTTTTCGAACAACCAACATGGATATCTTGAAGAGCGGTCAACTCAAACGGCTGTTTTTCAATTCACTCGGGCAATTTTGAGACACCTGGAGGAGGGCAACATGACTCTTGGAATGTTTTTGGATCTTTCAAAGGCATTTGACTGTTTGGATAGAAATATACTTTTACAATAGTTAAGGCTTTACGGGGTCAGGGGTCGCGCCTTGGAGTGGTTTAGGTCCTATTTAAATGAACGAACTCAGAAAGTTATAGTACAAAGGGATGGGATTTGTTATAAATCAGAGATATCCCAGAATATAGCAGGTATTCGACAGGGAAGTATTCTTGGACCTGTTTTATTCATATTTTTTTTAAATGACATTAACTTTAAAATTCATATCCCAAATTTAGAACTAACCGAGTATACTGATGATACCAATTTATTGTTGGGTGGTTCTGAAATCTCTGAACTTGTTCAAAATTCTGAAAGCATATTTTCACTAATAGAAACCTGGTTCAAAAAAAATTAATTATGATTAAATAAAGGAAAAACTAATATCGTGCTGTTTAGAACTAAATTAAATAAAACACCAATACCAGAATTAATTATTGTTCACGATAATAGGCTCACGTTATGCAGCAGCACCAAATTTTTAGGTATTCATATTAACGAATTTTTAGATTGGTCTTATCACATTGAACACCTTAGTAACAGACTCAATAAAATTTGCTATTGCGTCCGCTTAGTTACAAAATACTTTAATGAATCAGCTAGGAAGTCACTGTATTTTGCCAACTTCGAAAATATACTTAGATATGGTAAAATTTTTTGGGCTTCAAACTGTAGGGCACAAGACATCTTTGTGATTCAAAAACGTATGTTAAGAATAATTTATAAAATGTCTCCCATTCAGTCATGTCGAGGTATTTTTAGAACAAATGATATACTTACCATCTTAGCATTGTACATAATGGAAACCGTTTTATTTGTATTTAGGGATAAACATATATTTAACTTTAATCTTGATCGTACTTATAATACCCGAACAAACAATATTAGTTATCCTGTACATAGATTAACATTATTTGAAAAAAGTCCCTATTACATGGAAATTAAATTATACAATAAGTTGGACAATGTTATAAAAAATATTAATATTGAGTGTATTTTCAAAAGAAATGTAAAAAAATTGCTTATTAGGTTGGAGCCCTATAATATTGGAGAATATTTAAATATATAACAAATATTATAGATTAGTTTGTAGTTGTGTACTTGCACAAGTTAGGATTAGAATATTTTCATATGACGCAATTTCATTTTGTGTTTGTTTGTACATTTGTTGCATAGATTAATGTAATTTGAAATAAAGAAATAAAATAAAATAGTTTCTAAGATACAGGGCGAAATTGAAAACGTTGCATTTTGGACCCCCCTCGTATCTCAGTTATTGTTTATCTTATCGGAAAGATCAAAAATGTTTCTTATGCATTTTTTTTACGTAGATTCCAGTGGTGTAGTTAGGTTGTTTTCAACTTTTTCAGTTTTTGAGATATTGACTAAAGTTGCTTTTTCTTAAATGGAACATCCTGTATATTATTTTTTTATATTAGCTACCTCGTTGTGGGCTTTCTAAAAATATAATATAGTCTATACTTATTTTCATAATTAAAATTAAAAAATGCATTTTTTACTTTTTAACATGTGTTTTATGGGGTTCCTCGCTTATGAGTGGAGATAAAAAGATGCGGTTTGCGCAATAGTTTGCTACTTTGTGATGAAATGAAAGATGCCATAATTACATTTCTCCTGGCTCTCTTAGTTTCTGAGCTACGGGGTGATTTTGAAAATTTGTCGTTTTCAAGCACCCCCTGTATCTCGGTTATTTAAACAGTTATTGTAAATGCAAAAACGGTTTGTATAGATTTTTTTACCGTAGAATTTAGTGACATACTTGTTTTTGATATGTAAACATCTTACGCGGTGGTATGAGGGTAAATCTCGCGAAATGTGTGGACGGAAATGGGGGGCCGGAATTGTGGGGACGCAATTTGTAAACCGATTGTTACATTATTGACTTTCCGCGTGTTAGCCATACGTGATAACTACTACACCACGAAACGATATGGAAGAAAACTTATTTTTTGTATATAGAGATAAAGAATAATGAACAACCTCACCCACACGTCTTAAATAATGAATATTGTTATTAGTAGTTATTTAAAAAAAAATCTAATGCCACCAAGAAAAACATCAACCTATAGACACAGCTTATTCAATACCAGCTAGTCAGTCATCTTCAATTTGGGAAAGTCAATAACCAAACTTTGCAAATTTTAGAAGAGGGCCATGACTGAATATTGTTTTAAACGTCTGGGCATGTGAATAATACTTTTGACAGTTCGTTTAATTTAAAATAATAATATGCTTTCTTTCGTCTAAAATCCGTTTAAAAACGATTTTAGATGGCAAAATTGTATAAAAATCCTTCACGGCCGTCCTAGATTACCTTGCTTCTCAAAGCGCACGGGTTATAATGTCACCATCGGTTTACAAATTCCGTCCCCACATTTCCGTCCCCCCATTTCCGTTCACACATTTCCCGAGATTTACCCCCATACCGCCGCGTAAGATATTTACACATCAAAAACAAGTACGCCACTAGATTCTGCGGTAAAAAAATCTATATAAAACCGTTTTTGCATTTACAATAACCTTTTAAATAACCGAGATACAGGGGGTGCTTGAAAACGATATATTTTCAAAATCACCCCATAGCTCAGAAACTAAGAGAGCCACAAGAAATGTAATTATGGCATCTTTTATTTCATCAAAAAGTAGCAAACTGTTGCGCAAAGCGCATCTTTTTATCTCCACTCATAAGCGAAGAACCCCATAAAACACATGTTTTATGAAAATATGTATAGACTATATTATATTTTTAGAAAGGCCACAACGAGGCAGTTAATATAAAAAAAAATAATATACAGGGTGTTCCAATTAAGAAAAAACCACTTTAGTCAATATCTCAAAAATTGAAAAACTTGAAAAAAATCTAACTACACCACTGGAATCTACGTAAAAAAAAAACATAAGAAACATCTTTTACCTTTCCGATAAGATAAACAATAACTGAGATACGAGGAGGGTCCAAAAATGCAACGTTTTCAATTTCGCCCTGTACCTTAGAAACTAAGACGGCTAGGAAAAAACTCTCTCTCAATTTTAGTTTCACAAAAAAGTAGCCAACTATTGCGAAAACCGCATCCTTATATCTCTACTCATAAGCGAGAAACCCCGTAAAACCCACGAAAATGGGACACCCTGTACAGTACAGTTTTTAAAGCATTTTAGTAGTCTCGCGACAGTGATTGTTTTGGCTGCCGTCAAGGTCGAATGTTATAAATGCGGATACAGACGTCAAATTCATTCAAAGAAGAGAGATTCCTTGTGAATATATTCGCAGAAACACATGCAAGCTGCTGTATATATATTACAATAAGTAATATTTGGCATGACCCTCCGCTCGCTACGGGGGCTCAAGAAAAGGAAACTAGGTGCTAACCCAAACGTAACCCAAGATATTCCCAAAATCAAGAAAAAACTTGTTTGCTAACCAAAACTAACCCAAGACATACCCAAAATGAAGAAAAAAAATTTTTAGAAAGTTAACCGTAAAAGAAAAATAAAAAAAGCGACGGGGTTTGAACCCGAGCCGCCGCCGATAGTCGCTAAATTGAGACCTAACCATCTAAACCTCTAGACCACGACGGCTTATGCTGTAGATTGATTACATCGAGAAGATATCGAATGGAATCTCTCGAGTCAACGCTACCTACACTAGATAGCGCTGGAGACGCTTTTCCCTTGATGGCAGCCAAAACAATCACTGTCGCGAGACGCTCATGTATAAGTGTTTTTCTTTTGGATAATAATACTGTACTTGACTTTGACCTTTTTGCTCTAAAATATTATTCAATGATAGGAGCAAATAAAAGTCGATAAACAGGGTCACCGAAAGATATTTCGTACATACAAAGCTATAATTTGCACCTGTGGCGAAAATAACATTTACAGGCCGCGGGGGTAATTATGCCCCCCTTTTTCCATCAGATTTAAATTTAACATAAGGGATTTTGTTTTTATTTTTGTATTTTTCAAAAGCGTGATAGACATATGTTAAATAAGCCGTCCATGTCAAACCGCGACGAGGGATTCTGGATTGCTTATTCATATCTAAAGTACAGAATTGCACTTTTTATAACGCCCGTAATATAAATGCACGATACACTTACAACGGTATGCCTATACGCAAGCAAGCGTTAATTCCCTGAGTCCTGACGTCACACGCGAACGCGAAACTTGCTTTATCAATGTTAAATATAAGAGCAAATTTGGCTCATCGGTTGGGCATTTTGTGATTGTGGCAATATGATTGTTTTAAAAGTATAAACGTGATAAATGTATTAGAATAGAATATTGCATTTAGAATAAGTATGCTTAAAATACATCCATACGCATTTTACAAGAGGGGAAGGCGTTTTTTTCAATATATCTACCTATATATAAATAAAACTCCTCAAACGTTGTGTATTTTGAGGTGTGGAGAAAGTGCATAAAAGACTGTTATAATTATTTTTCTATATTATTGAATTGGGTATACAGAGATGTGCAAAAAATTTAAAAATTATATTTCTATAGGGGCACTAACATTATTTATTTTTGACTGTAGATTTTTTAATTGTAAATATTGAACACATTTAATCGATATCAATTTTTATTTTTTTATAATTTGTAAATTTCGGGATTTTCTTGTCTAGTTTCCTTTGGCAATTTTTGAAACTAATTTTTCTGTTGATATCTCGTAACCTGATATAAGTTCTAGTTCTACTAAAATATAAAATTACTATGTATTAAAACACTTGTTTTTGATTTTCACAATTATGGTCTATTAAATCTTCATGACAATTGTTTCGGTACACAGTACCTTCTCGGAAGATGCGTAATTTAAACTAAATATTATAATGCTAGAAAACTACCTGCTTATAACCATAACTCCATCTAAGGGTTTGAGAGGGGCGAATTGTTTAGGTCTGTTTGATCATTCAATAGTAAATCGGTCTTTTTAAGTTTATTAATTTCTATGGTTTCTAATAAATTGAGTTTTTTACTTTTATTGTGAATGTGTAAAATATCAGTCTTCGTTAAAAGAATGTTTAGTGTCTATTAAATGATTACTGTAATTGGAATCGGTTTTTATATTTAGGAATGATTTTTTATGCTCCAGAATTCATTTTTTGAAATTTCTACGTGTTTGTCCTATAAATATTTTTGGATAAGAACCACATTTTAATTTATATACTCCTGACTTAAACAAGTTGCATGTTTTTGTTTTATCATTCTTAATTACAGAGCCTAGACTATTTGTACACTTAAAAGCAATATTCCGATTCAACTACCTAAGTTTTTTAACAATTATTTCGCTAGGTTTACCACAATAAGTTATCAGGTTATAATTATTTAATGTTTTATTGGAGTTTGGTTTTGGATAGGCTAAGCTTATGGCTTTATTATATAGCTTCTTTTTTAATAAAGATTCAATTAGATCCGGTTTATATTCATTATTTATTGCAATTTGTTTAATTCTGTTTAGTTCTTTGTCGTAATCTTTTTTATTGAGAGGAATATCTAGTAATCTATGTAAGTAGCCATTGAAAGCTGACATTTTATCTTTGTAAGGGTGATTGATTAGAATTATTATGAATTATTATTATTGTGTCTGTATGCGACTGTTTATAATAAATAGAGAATTTTATGTTTTTATTTATTTTTGTTAGAGTTAGGTCTAGAAAGCTAATAGAGTTATTATTCTCTAATTCAAATGCAAATTTTATGGAGGGATGTAACGAATTTATATAATTTAGAAAACTGTGTAACTGTCTATCAGTACCTCGAAAAGAAGCGATAACGTCATCGACGTACCTGTACCAAAACCTTTAGCAAGAGGGTCTTGATGTATACCTGGTTCTAAATTATCCATAAAGATTTCAGCTAACGATTACCCATAATTATATCAGTACCTCGAAAAGAAGCGATAACGTCATCGACGTACCTGTACCACAACCTTTAGCAAGAGGGTGTTGATGTATACCTGATTCTAAATTATCCATAAAGATTTCAGTTAACGATTACCCATAATTAAACCTCCTTTTGAGGTGTAATTTTATTGTCAAATTCAAAGTATTTGGTTACAAGTAGGTCTAATATATCCTGTTTTATGATTGGGTTAGTTTTATTACGGGTTAATATTAGACCTATAATGTTTATGGTCTCTATTGGCGGTATGCTCGGAAATAAGTTTTGGGCATCAAAGGAAATTAATTTCGAATTTTCTGGCAATTCTATAGATTTGATATTATCTATTACTGGTACGAATTTTTAATACCATATTTTGCAGAGAATTTACAATGATGTGTGATTATGTTGATTACTTTGCCTAAAAGTAAAACTGAATATTGCGACATCTGCTATAAACAGGTTCTTGATGATCAGCAAGCTTTATTGTGTGATAAATGCAACATATGGAAGCATAGAGAATGCGTCTATGTCACAAAAAACGTATGTTAAATTAAGCAAATCCAAAGAGGATTGGTACTGTAGAAAATGTAGTACGAGATGCTTCCAGCGACATAAATTCTGCTTCACAAGCAAGGAGGGACTATACGTTGGCCGATGTCATGGCAAAATCGGAGGAGATGGACGAAAAATATAGGGATTTACTTGCAAAATATAATGAGCAATTGAAAATAAATAAGGAAGTACAAGACGAACTAAAACAAATGAAACAAAAGTTTAATAAAAAGGAACAAAAATATTTAAAAAATAACTTATTGGTTCAAGGAGTACCCTACAAAGCCAACGAAAATATACCAGATATAGTTAACAAAATTGGTACATATCTTGGAGTCCCAACAACGGAAAGCAAATTTACAGCTTTTCGTTTGGGCAGGGATATTGGCAAGGATAATGTAATCAAGGTTGTTTTTGAAAACGAAAGTTTGAAGGAGAAGTTCTTAAAGTCAAAGAAAAAATTTGACTTAAAAAGTACGGACCTGGGCTTTACGAAGGATAATAAGATATTTTTGAATCATGAGCTTACAAAAACGAACCTGGATATATACTTAACTGCAAGAGCGTTTAAGAAAAGTCGAAACTACAAGTTCCTTTGGATTTCTAATGG
Organism: Pissodes strobi; assembly: GCA_016904865.1. Classification (NCBI taxonomy): domain Eukaryota; kingdom Metazoa; phylum Arthropoda; class Insecta; order Coleoptera; family Curculionidae; genus Pissodes; species Pissodes strobi. Next base: position 8,043 of record JAEQML010056152.1, read on the forward strand.
AAACATCTTCTTAAGAAAGGATGAACACTCAAAAGTTCTTCTTTTAGAGGATAAAACTCAGTTGGAAAACTAGATCGGCCTCGTGAATAGCTCAAAACCGCATACATGAACTTGCAAAGTATCAGGAATAAGTTGGATCTAGTGCAGTGTTTTGTTTTTGGGGAAAATTGTGACGTTTTAGTGGCTACAGAAACGTGGTTGGAAGAAAACGAGACTTTTCTATTTGAGTTAGAGGGCTTTTCTTCAGTCCATTCGTGTAGAGCTGGGAGATGGGGTGGGGTGGCTGTATATGTTAAAAAATCGATAAAATATCACGAAGTGGAGAAATCAAGCAACGAGGAGCCTATAGATTGGATATGTAAAAGCTTAGGAACACATAATCTAAAACTAAGTGCTGTATACAAACCACCCTCCCTAAATATCCACTATTTTTTTGACTTTTTAGAATCAATTCTGCAAAAGCACTCAAAAAATCATTTTATAGTTGGATATGAATATAAACTTGTTGGATAATAGGCCATTAGTCACAGACTACAAAAGCATAATAGCATTTAACAATTTTAAAATAAATAATTTATTGAGTCTATAATAGATCATGTTCTTAGTGACTGTAGTGGTAAATTAGATTGTAAAGTAGCTGTTAAGGAAAATGCAATTTCGAATCATAAATTGCTGATACTCAGTATCAAGACAACTGTGCAGATCCATAAGCCAAAAGTAGATTATAAAGTCAATCGTGTAGATTATAAAAAATTTATAAATCTACTTAAACAGACAGTTTTACACTCAAACATAACAACTTTTCAAGAATTAATTAATTTAATCACATAATGTAAAAATAAGTCTAGTAAAAATTTAAGAATTAGGGATAATAACACCTGGATTAATTCTGAAGTCCTTGAATTAATTAAAGAAAAAGATTTAGTTTATAAGAAAAAAAAATAATGAACCTGATAATGTCAATTTAGTCGAGGAGTTTAAAATTTTAAAAAAACGTGTAAACAATAAAATAAAAGCACTAAAAAACTGCCATTTTCGAATAAAACGGAACAATGTAAAAAACAATGGACATTTATTAATAATTTATTAAAAAATAAAAGAGATGAAATAATTATTGACTCACACTGTTGATTGGAAACAAAATAGTAAATAGTCATTTAGATATAGCGAATAATTTAAATAAGTACTTTTCAGAGGTAGGTGGATCAGTAGTTAAAGATTTGGAAAATGAAATAAATCAATTAAATGAAAATTTTATTGCTGATGAAGTACTAAATAATAACTCAATTAATATTCCCGTAACTAGCGAGCAAGAGTTGTCGGAAATAATAAAAGAACTAAAACAAAATTCTGCATCGGGACATGACAAAATTACAGTAAAAGACATTTGTAATCTCAGAGAGTTTATCCTCCCAATTCTAGTTTGTTTAAGTAACAAAATGTTAAAAAGTGGAATATTTCCACAAGAACTAAAAATTAGTAAAATTTCTCCTCTTTTTAAAGCAGGAAGTAAATTTAAACAACTACAGGCCTATTTCTGTGCTTAGTGTTTTCTCTAAAATTTTAGAAAAACTAATAAAAAAAAGGATGTCGTCTTTTATTGAAGAACACTCATTAACTGATAGATTCCAATATGGTTTCATTAAAAACAGTAGCACCCTTGGCGCTACCGTTGATTTCTTGGATTATATGTCAAAAGCCCTAGATAGAAAACAAGTGGTTGTAGCAGTATTTATCGATTTAAAAAAAGCTTTCGATGTTGTTAGTTTGGATATATTGTTAAACAAACTATTAAAAATGGGTTTTAGGGGTGTTATGTATAATTTAATTAAAACATATCTAATCAACAGAAAGCAGTATGTTAAGCTTCAGAATATAATTAGTGAATGGCTATCTAATGATTATGGGGTGCCACAGGGGTCAGTATTGGGTCCCTTGCTGTACTCCCTTTATGTCTTGAATCTTAGGTGTGCTAACGGAAGGACAAGATATTTTACATTTGCTGGCGACACCGTATTATTATACACGGGTACAGAAGAAAAATCTCTGTAATTGAAATAAACACTGATCTAGAAAACTATGTCAAATGGCTCTATTCTAATAAATTAAAAATAAATATTGATAAAACTAAGTATATAATCTTTAAACAAAAAAATAAGCAATTTGATAATATACAAATTGATATAAAAGGAACACCAGTAGAGAGACTATGGATGACCAGCTCAATCTGGTCTTCACATATCGCTGGAATATCTGAAAAAATTGTTCCAACGTTATCTGCTTTGTATAACGCCGGGCATACATATTTAGCCAAGTTTGGCAAACCTCGGCCAAGACGAATGTGTGTGAGGTCTATTTGTCGGGGTTGGCCGCTGCTTGGCAAAGTTTGCCGGTGTTCGCTTCGCTGTCGGCAAATCGCGACAAATAAGGGATTCGAGCAAGCCTTTGGTGACGTCCATAAACATTTTGGGAATACTTCCATTGTGTGATTGCCATAATTGTACACAAATGATTCGCCAAATTATTTGACAAATGTTTCGACAAATAGATTGGCCAATGTGTATATTCGGCATAAAAGTAGAGATTATTTATCTCTAAAAAGTAAATTTCAAGTATATAATTCTTTTTTCTTGACACACTGTAAGTGTCTTTCGCCAGTATGGGGTATGTGTGGGGAAGGTCAGCTTGTTAAAGCGCAAAGACGACAAAACAAAATTCTTAAGATTTTATTTAAATATGATTGGCTAACCAGAACCACAACAATTTATTCAGATTTAAAATTAAATCTATTAGAGGAGATTTTGAAAATAGAGCAGTGTAAATTAATTTAAAAAATACTAAATAATCAACAGAAAAGTAATATCGATATTAAATTCTACTGTGATGTGCATAGTTACCAAACAAGATCTCATAATAACATCTATACTCTATTTCGAAATGATGCGAAGTAATAAATAATTTTCTGATGGCCCAGCATTATATTTATCACACTTAGGTTTTTTTATTACTATTGTAAACATTCAAATTTGACGATTTTTTGTATGCATACCATAAAGTTTAAGTAATTGTAATTTTTCAGTTATATTTGTTCTTCCGAAGAAGACACAGTGTGTTTGTTTCATTTCATAGTTTCAATTAAAATGGCTAATTCCGTTTTCTCTCCAGTGAAACGAGTGAGCAAATGTCCATTTTCTGTTAACGAAAAGAATATTATTCTTAATGTATGTGACGCCCTCAAACATCAAAATCCTCTGTATAGCGTTGATACTGTGGTGGAAATGTGTTCGCAAATGATGGGTGTTTCAAAAACGTCGATATATAAATTAAGGTGTGAACGAAAAAGTGGAGCTGTAAAACCACCTATACCATCTTCAGGAAGAAAGACGGTGCCTATCGATGAAGACTACAAACTTATAATTAGAAGAACAGTACATTCCTTTTATTTTAATAAGGAAATACCAACCATCGACAAAATTTTAGGAGCCTTGAAGCAAGACCAAAATATGTCTCCAACGATAAGCAGGAAGAAATTGTGGACAACTTTAAAACAAATGAATTTCAGCTGGGAAAAACAAAGCAGAAAATCGCTCCTAATCGAAAAAGATGAAATTATTTGCTGAAGGAGACATTACTTAAGACAGATAAAGCAGTTTCGAAGTGAGAATAGAAAGATTTATTATCTGGACGAAACATGGCTTAATGAAGGATATACGGTTGGGAAGATTTGGCAAGACAAAAATATTTCAAGTTTTCGTCAAGCATTCTTAGAAGGCTGGTCCACCGGACTAAAACCACCATCTGGGAAAGGAAAGCGACTGATGATTACACACCTTGGAAGTGTTGATGGTTTTGTTGAGGGCGGTTTGTTAATGTTTGAGTCAAATCATTCTGGCGATTACCATGAAGACATGAATGGCGATGTGTGCGAAGAATATTTTGAACAAATGTTAGATCTCATTCCACCAAATTCTGTGATAGTGATGGACAATGCGAGTTATCATTCCAGAAAAGTTGACAGAATACCAACTAATTCATGGAGAAAAGCGGATATTATTCAGTGGTTTAGACAGAATAACATACCATTTGATGAAAGTATGGTGAAAAAGGAACTGCTGTCCATAGTGTCCTCAAATAAAGCTCGTTTCACCGAGTATGTAGTTGACAAAATTGCACAGAAACGAAATATTACTATTCTTCGTCTGCCTCCGTATAATTGCGAATTAAATCCCATTGAACTTGTTTGGGCCCAAGTAAAAAGTTATGTAGCAAGGAGAAACACGACGTTTAAAATGAAAGATGTTAAAATTATCTTTGAGGAATCTTTAAAAAATGTCGATTCTGAAAAATGGCGTAAGTATTGAGCATATTATAAAAGAAGAAGAAAAAATGTGGAGACTAGACCATTTAATTGACCTAATTGTAGAGCCTTTAATTATATCCTTGGAACATGACGAAGATTCGGCGGATTTTTCTGACGACGAAAATGATATACCATAGTTCTCTACATAACTGTTTACACAAAATAGCAATTCTTATACCTTATTATATAAATATTATATGTGATAAAATTTTACAGTAATACTAACTATTTTTGAATATACATAAATAAGTGAATAAATAAAAGTACTTAGGTAAAACAGGTATTTTAAATTAAATACCCAAACGTACGCTACTGCAGGTAGAAAATGGCCCCTTTGCTAATAAAGCCTATTGTTTGCAGCGGGATTGCCATACAAAACAGGGTGGAATGGTTAAAATATAATACAGCAGGCTATAATAGCTGTGGCTAAATATTTAGAAATCACAAAAATGTATTTGACCACTCTGTTAGCGTTCTGCATTTATAAGTAGGTTTTATTACTCCGCACCATTTCGAATTAGAGTATATCAGGTACAAACAAGAACTAATTTAGGCTGAAGAAACCCAATTGTAGATGCAATTAAGACATTTAATGATTTACCGTGTAATTTAAAAGCCATAGATAACTATAACAGTTTTATTAGAAATTAAAAAAATATATATATGCATGTTAATTGATTGATTTGCAACACTATAATTTTTATGTTATGTTATTCTCGAGGCCAGTGTTTTTAAACACTGTTTAGGGAAATTTGTAATTAAGCTTATTTTGTACTATTTGTTGTTTAAATAAATATATTTGAAAAAAAAATTTCTAGATACATTGTATGACGGGGCTGCCATAAACGATACTACAGGTCTAATTGGCATTTCTATTTTATGAAGTTTAACTAAAGAATATAGTTTTGGTATTATGGGATTCATATTGAATAAGTTAAATTTATCAGAATCTATGAATAAGCTACTATTTTTAACTACGGTGGTAGAAATTTCAAAAAACGAATTCTAGAGCATAAAAAATAATTCCTAATTATATAAACCGATTTCAATTACAGTAATCATTTAATAGAAACTAAACATTCTTTTAACGAAGACTTTGATATTTTACTCAATAAAAGTAAAAAACTCAATTTATTAGCAACCATAGAAATTAATAAACTTAAAAAGACCGATTTACTATTGAATCATCAAACTGACCTAAACTCTTAAACCCTTAGATCGAGCCACCCACTTATGGTTATAAGCAGGTTGTTTTCTAGCATTATATTTAGTTTAAATTACGCATCATCCGAAGAAGGTACTGTGTACCGAAAAAATTGTCATGAGGATTTAATACACCAAAATTGTGAAAATCAAAAGCAAGTGTTTTAATAAATTACATAGTAATGGATTTTCATCAAGTAACAGTCAGCTCAATCAAGTTATATAAAATTACATCAAATATCACAGTGTTTAATTTTTTTTCTTTACATACAGAATTTCCGCGCATTTTGTAAAACTCCCATTCCAGTGTTAATGCTACTTCCCATAATGCAACATTAGGCTGCAAAAGGGAACCTCTGGAAATAGTTTGCAGCCAATCAGGTGCTTTTTGCATATCTAGTTTTGAAGGAGGGATTCCTAGCGGATACTAATTCTTAAATTTATAAGCTACAAATCCTGCAATGCATTTCAATGATTCTTCACTAATTTTCTCCTTAACTTCAAAATGCTGAATTAAATTAAGTGTTCGTCAATGACTTCTTGTAAGTATGGCAGTTCGACAAACAATATGTTTGTTAATAATTTGCCTTCTTTATCCTGAAGTTGTTCTGAGTCTTCTGTCCTTTGGATAGATTACCAAATATGTCTTCCGAAAGACAAATGTCTTATGTGATATTGTCTTCGTTCGTCTGATTGAAAATATCTATCAGACATTGTGCGTAAAAATTGTGGCTGAATTTTTTCCTAATAAGTATCACCGGAAACCAAATTCAAATTCTAGGGGGAAAGGATGATCATTTGTATCACCCATACCCCCATACCCCGAATATATGCGAACAAATTCTCTAGTACATCCTTAGTCGAGATGTTAATATGTATTCCATATTATATTTTTCCTTTAAATAAATAAACATTTCTGCAAGTGACTTGTTAGTTAGAAATACCCCTCCCTATCTGAAAAGGAATGAGTTCTTTATGTTTGCCAACTATCATTGATTCGACAAATTCTGACATTGAGTTAAGGACTTGTGTGTGATTACCCAAGTCTGTGTCAAAAGCATTTCGTCCTGGGCAATTTTCAGTAAATGAAATAAAACAAACCGTTCATTAAATAACTTCACCATGTCAGAAGCTTGCTGCCAGACATCGGTCCATGTTTTCCGGAGTATTCAATTGATTGCGTTTAGGGGCATCTCAAAAGCGTTCAATTCAAATTGTATGGAACATACGGTTTCTACAAAAAGGTACTACTAATATTAAACGGTATTACAACTCCCATATTGATATAATACACGATACTTTAAATTTACCCTCAAAGTTTTTTCTTATGCCCCTTCACACCATTTTCTTTTTGTCTTATGTCCGTAATTCAAAATAACTACCAAGGCTCGGCAAAAGAGAAAAAGTACATGCATATTACACAATATTACCAATTCATTAATTCTACCCCCAGTTCCCCCTACCATTACTAACTTCTAAAGGATCAGCTAATAATTATATTATAGCAGCGAATATTAACTACGACAAGAAGGTTCACTCAATGGCAAGAGAGCGCTACAAAAGAATCGTCGTTTAGTTTCTTCGTTGCCTGGTAACGATCGACGAACTTCGCCGCACACAGGTTGAATTTAAATAAAAGCTGGCCATAAACGATATTTTCGTTTGCGGTATATTTTATCAAATTTATGACGAAATTATTTATAGCACTCTAATACTCTATTTGGCTTTGGAAAAACTCAATTGATATCTTCTGAATTGTTTGCAGCGCCCTGTCAAACTTACGTTATGGTTTTTTTTATTATTATCACCAAATAAATATTTTGATAAAGTTTGTATTCAACTGGCTGTTTCAAAAATCTGTTAACGTTTTTAATTAGTTATTATTGATAACAATACTCAAGGTATGTAATAACTAATATTTAAAAGATGATTGATTACACCATATTTCCGAATACTAATATTCTGACAAAAGACATCAAGAAGAAAATGTTGCTCGAATTGGCCCCATCTTTTAATATTTAGTTAAATTTTGGCGTTTTGGGTGATTTTAAAATTGGTTAAAGGTTTCGCACAATATTTTTACTGTATATTTCATTCTTATTTTGTAATACAACACAACTAAAAAACAGCGATATTATCTTATATCGAATATTGACTCGACTATAGAATTTAGGCGTGAAAATTAATCTGACAAAAGGATGAGCTGGTCTGCGGCCGCCGCGTCAAAGGTCGCCTGCCAACATGATTGTTTAATTTGTATCATGGCCTGCCGATATTCTGCTAGCGTTCGCGCGGGGGAAGAAAACACCGTTGACATGGCGCCGCGGAGAGTGATCCTTCTTATCATATAGTTTTGCCCAAATACATAATAAAAAGATAAAGACTGATCTACTATACTGCTAACGTGCTAACACTCCGTTGAGGTTATGTGTTGGTGTTATACCTAATTCTGCAACAACTGAAGCCAGATTATCAGAAAATGGCGCGTCGAAATGAGGATCCCTTATTGGCTAAATTTGTAACGTGCGCAGTTTTCCCTGCTGCTGTCTTGTTCGAGCATTTACGTTTCTCTGTTTTTTTTGCTTCATATGTTGTACTGCAAGTATTTTCAAATACGAAAAAGAAAGTTCGTGGCGTGATGGAAATTGCGTTGCCTGCGTCTTATGAACCGTTCTTGACGGGACGCAGCGGTAAAATGTTGTTTGTAGAAATTGCACCTGGTTCGAGGCAGGAGGCAGGAGGCTTTCCATAATTTTTGGAGACCATAGTAGTGAATTGACCTCGCATCTGGTAAATAATGTCCGCTAAAGCCACGAACTTTCTTTTTCGTATTTTTAAAATGTGACGGACGTGAATTTGACAGATTGGTATTTTCAAATGTCATTTAAATTACCCTTAACGCAACGCATTATTAAATTGGAATTTTAAAAGCTATATCTGTTGTAAAGTCATCGGTACGGGTGGGCAAGAAATTGAATAATCGATTAAACGCTTAATATTTTAGCAAATAACTGAATAATCGATTAATCGAAATAATCGATTATCGATATTTTCTGAAATATTAATCGATAAGTCGATTAATCGGTAATTTCTTAAGAGTGAATCGAATAATCGATTATTGTCGCCCACCCCTAATATTGTAGAAAGTGAAACTGAAGCTGAAATTTCGGTAGAATCATTATTGCTGATGCAAGACTGATTATTATAAAAAGAGGTAATAAATACTTTGGCTGAATCAGCAGATACAAATTTATAATTTAGTTTTAATTTGTAAATATGGCTTTGATATTACCTTGGAATAGTCAGAATATAAGGAAGTGTTTTTGAACAACAACTGCACTGATGTTTCTATATTTTTTAATAGTTTCGTCCCTATTAGATTAATTTTTAAAAATAGCGATAACTCTGAAATACATGTATGGCAAAATTGCAGGCTCTCATCAACGCGTTTCTGTCGTCCGCTTAACATTCATTTTGCTCGTGAGACTCCTGAATTAACCGTTGCAAAAACAAAATTTGGATCATCGAATTAAAAATTTAAAACCCTTTTTTTTTCAACGAAGGGGCCCTTAATTTTCAAAATCATTTTTTAAAACGATTTAAGAACATACAAATGATTTTTATACATGATTTTTATCGTTAGTGATAATTGATACTCCCTATATATAAATATAGATGATGAGCAAAAAATGCAACAATTATTTGTCTAAAACACGATATATTAAACGTGTAATACTTAATAACTTTTATGTCTTATTTCTGGTAAACCTTATTATGGCCAGCTTTCCTAGAAATTCGACCAGTGTGCGCCGGGTCCAAAGGTCACATGTCAGTATCATGCTAGTTTTCGCGCGGGGAAGGAGACATACCGTTGACGTGCCGCCGCGGAGAGTGAATCTTCTTATCGTAGTTAATATTCGCTGATTATAGTATTCACATAAATCGGTGCGTTTACTTAGAAATGTCACGTTTTTTTCTGATCATCCTATATATACGAAACGTTTAACGAGACCACCCCAGAGACATGCTATACAAAAATGTTTTTTTTTCATTGCAAGCCGGTGCATTAATATAGAAATATCACACTTCATCAGCAATTATAGTGCCGCCGTTAGCGGAACCACAACGTTGCTCCGTGCTACTCCGGTATTTTTATAAGTTTAACCCGGATAAAATCAACCGAAAATTTTCGTTGGTGTTTTATTAGTTCGATTAATAATTAAATTTCGAGTCGATGTTAATTGTACTGTTGAATAACTGTGTAATAATTATAAAAACAGTAATTAAAGATCATATTTTACTAGTTATAATACTGAAAAAGTGTTTACGTTGATTTCTTCAAGGCGTTTTTTTGGCTGGCTCTTATCAGATATCCCTTCGCATTCTATCAGAGGATTAACGAGTGTGCACAAAATGAAAATTGAACTGTGTGAAGATTAAATTGTACTAAATTATCTTTCCTGTACCAGTGTTTATTTTTATATAATCTATTTTTGAATTTATTTTGCGAAACGATAGAATATCTGATCTTATTGCTCAGTATGCAATCAAGAGTGTTTTTTTGAATCCAGACCACAGGACCATGAAGTTTTTGGAGCTCCTTGCGATGATTGTAAGAGTGTCATATGTGAAACGTGTGCAATTATTACAACGTCCGAAGCACAGGTAGTTGTCTTGAATAAGCGATCAATTTTATTTTATTGTCCCAATTGTAGAAAACGGATCTTAAAACAACTTCCCAAATATAAACAATTAGCAAAGCTTTTTGAAAAAACTAAAGCCGAATTAGCTAGGAATGAAGGTGAGGTTCTTAGAATTGAGGATGAGCATACTGAACAGTTAAAAGAACTGCACCAACTTAAGGCAGATATCGGACAGAAAGACATACATATTAAAATACTAAATAGGAGGACTATAGATTGTGCTCATTGCGCGGAAACTGAGTTTTTGAAGGGGATAAGCGAGTATAAAGATATAATCAATAAATTCAACAAAAAGCTTGGAAAGTTAACTGTTCAAAATAGAGAACTTTCAAATAAAATGCTAGAGCTTGAAGTAAAGAATAAGGAATTGCCAGGCAGGATTTATTGTGGCAAAGCAGACACAAACTACAGGTCATTTTCAACCTGCTGATACCCAGACTGAAAATGTAATTTTATCTTCAACTGAAACACAAACAAATGATGTTTTGGAAAGTAATGAAATTATGAAGAAACAAGTAAAAGAAATTCAAGAGCTCAACATACTAAATCAACACATGTTGACGTTCATCAAAGCACTTGAAGCAGAAAATAAATCCTATATTACAGACTTAGAAGATCTCAAGATACAAATCGCTTCCCAATTTACGTGTATCCAATCTCTAGAGGAACAAAATAAATCTTATGCAATAGACGCGGCAAACTTAAATAAAAAAAATTGCACTCATACACAACTCCGCTCAAAATATGGGAGAAGACAGGGAAGTGTGCGGATATAGTGCTAATCAGGAAACAATCAAAAATAATAAATGGACAAAAAATAAAGTTCTTATTTTGAGTGACAATTTTGGTAAGCTACTTTATAGTCCCCTTATAAATAAACTAGAGGATAACACTTCTCTTCAAACCGTATCCAAACCAGGAGCATCTTTTAAAAATATAATAAGTTCTGCAGACACTTACATAAAAGAGTTTGACTGTTGAGATTATGGTGTTGTGTTAATAGGCTTAGACAGCCAGAAGGTATCTTTAAGTAATGTAACTTTAATAGCTAATAATTGTTTTTAAAAGAATGTAATTATGTGTACAATTCCGTCTGACAATGACTTCTACAATATTAATAATTCAATAAGGAATTGGGTAAACAATTTAAAAACTTTCACTAATAATATAGAGTTACTTGATCTTTACAATTTTTTCAGATCTACCTGTTCGTTCTAAAGTACTAGTAGCCGGAAATTTTAATATAAATTATGATAATAAAAACCATATTGATACTCACAGTTTGAGAAATCTTTTGCACTCTTTTAATTTGCAGATGCTTGTTGATCATCCGACCCGTATCTCAAAATACTCCAGCACAGCTTTAGATTATGTTTGTTCGGATTTTACTGATGTTATTGGTAGCGAGACTGTCGTTTTGCCTTCGGGTCTATCTGATCACGACGCAATTATTTCGTATTTTTTTATGAGTGACGTAGGAAACTTAAAAAAGGTTAGGTATGGGAGAATATACAGCACAAAAAATTTTGAGTGTTTTCGAAGACGGGCGGCAAACATTGATGGACAGTCAATAGTATCATCGCATGATTCCTTGAACAGCTTTAATGGTGTTGTGGTTCAAATCTTTCATGCAAGCTTTCCGATTTGTAAAATAAAGGAAAAACGAAAAAGCCATGGATAACTTTGGGCACAAGAAAATCTTCCACAAATTTAAGATGCTTGCATGCATTAAGGAAGTATACTTCAAATCAGTCCTTCTTGAATTATTTTAACAAATATAGGGCTAGTTGCTGATAAATTAACGTCTAATCTGCCTTCACAAATAGATTCAATGTCTTATATGCGTGGCACATCTGTTAGCGACAGTTTTTCTTTAAAGAAATAAAAAAAAAATTCTTCTGTAATAGATACCCTTTCGCTTGGGATTTTTGAAGTTTTACCGGACCAATCGCTTCGGGCCCTTGTTGAGGCAATAAATCTATCATTTGACTCTGGGGAATTTCCATCCAGTTTAAAGACGGCGGTTGTTGTTCCTTTATTTAAGGGTGATAACTATAGAAATCCGGCTAACTTCCGTCCTATTTCTTTGTTTCCAACTATGTCAAAAATTATTGAAAAGATTGTTAAGAAGAGACTGATCAGTTTTCTCTCTTCCCAAAATATCTTGGTTGGATGTCAGCTTGGTTTTCAGTGCTCCAAAGGTCTATGGATGAGGTATTTAGTCTGTTAGAGAGTGTTTACTTGGGTTTGAACGAGGGATACGTGGCTGCGGCAGTCTTCTGTGACTTCTGAAAAGCATTTGATTGCGTGAATCACAGAATACTGCTGGAGAAGCTTTATTGTTATGGTTTTAGGGGAGTTGCCTACAATAATTGGTCATCTTATTTATCTGGCAGCAGGCAGATTGTTTACTCTAAGGCGTACCACAGGGCTCTGTGCTCGGTCCTGTTCTTTTCTCGTTATATTTAAATGACCTAGCTACTCTTAACATAAAGGGTCGTTTTACCATCTTTGCAGATGACACAACTATTTTGTAGGTTAACAAGGATTCGAACTTAATGTCCAGTATTATCTCTGACGACATTCAAAAAGCAAAAGTGTGTGATTCAAATTGCCTTTGTTTTAATATAAATAAAACAAATATTTTATCTTTTAGGTCTGACTTTCACAATTTAAATGTAAATATAAATAATAGTGGCCTATTAAGTTAAAACCATGTAGTTTTTAGGTGTATATATTGATTCAGAGTTAGGATCACATTTTGGCTCTAAATAAAAAATGGGCAAGTGGACGTTATGCTGTAAGAATAGTGTCTGAAGAGCTAGGGTTATCAACCTATTTTTCATTAATAGAATCGCACTTAAGGTACGGAATTGCTTTTTGGGGCTCTTTAACACTGTGTTTGTTCTCCAGAAAAGAGCCGTTAGGTATTTATGTAGGTTAAGGTTAAGAGATCACTGTAGACCTCTTTTCTTAAGAGAGAATATTTTAACCCTACCATGTATTTTTATCTTGGAGGCAGTTACTCTGGTACATAAAAAGTACAAAAATTGTATTAGCATTAACTTTTATAATACATGTTATGTACATAATTTACCACTGCCAATTCCAAAAAGCACTTTAATAAAGAACTCTTTATTGTATGAGAGCATAAAAATGTACAATCATCTACCGGCTGAATTAAAAACTCTAAATAATGTTAAATGTTTTAACAGAAATGTCAAAAAAATGTTAAGGTCAAAAGCTTATTATAGCGTAGACGAATTCTACAGTGACACTTATATATTTTATTTTACACTTAGATTATTGTACAGCGTGGCTCGAATTCGTGTCTATGTATGGGGAACTCGAAAACCGTAAGAGATACAGTGTCGGTCAAATTAAGGCAAAATTGCGCATTTAGGTGCTTAATAATATGCCGTTTAGAAAGTGTTAAAATTCCGAGTATTTCCGGAGAAATCCGGAAAAAAACGAAATTTTGAAAAATCGTTTTATTTTTTTCCTGGGCTTATTTAAAAACTGATTTCAAATTGAATTGCACATTTGCATTGCTACTTTTTCCGCTCTATCAAATGATGGTATCCAGTTTGATATCCGACGTTTCGTCTTCAAGGGATCATCATCAAATTTCATTTTTTAAATACGAGCTTTAATTGTTTTTATCGTTTTTCAGATTGCATTGGCGTTATTAATATGCGTATGTGTTTTTATTTTATTTTGTTATTATTTTTTAGTTTTATTAATATTTTTAAATTATATATTTTGCTTTGGCGTAGTTTTAAATAACTTAAGGGAGGAACTTTTGAAATTTTTATACTGTATAAAAATATTTTATTTTGTTTTTGTATTAAGTGAAAAATTTGAGCCCTAACACAAAAAACCAAATAAAATATTTTTATAGAATATAAAAATTTTAAAACTACCTACCATAAATTATTTAAAATTACGACAAAGCTAAATATATAAAATAAAAAAAAATTAAAAATAATAATAAAAATAAAAAAAAAATAAAAAAATAAAAACACATACTCATATTTATAACGCCGATACCATCTGAATAACGATAAAAAAAATTAAAGTTCGTATTTAAAAAAAGAAAGTTGATGATGATCCCTAAAAGACGAAACGTCGGAATTAAAACTAGATATCATCATTGTATAGAGGGGAAAAAGTGGCAATGCAAAAGTGCAATTATATTTGAAACCCGTTTTTAATAATGCCACTTTTCCCGCTCTTCCAAAGATGATATCCAGTTGAAATGCAAGGGAGGATCATCATCAACTTTCTTTTTTTAAACACGAACTTTAATTTTTTTTATCGTTTTTCAGATGGTATTGGCGTTATTAATATATGTGTCTTTTTTTAGTTTTACTATTTTTTTATTCTTTTAATGTAATATATTTTGTTTTTGGGTGATTTTAAATAATTTAAGGTAGGTAATTTTGAAATTTTCATATTCTATAAAAATATTTTATTTGTTTTTTGCGTTAAGTGGAAAATTGGAGCCCGTATTAAAAATTAAAAATAGTAAAATTATTTTTTACGAGAATATGGCCATAAACTATTACTCAAACAAGTTGCTTAGTGCATTTTATTTATAAGCAAAATTCCAATAGGTGTTTTTCCATCAAAGTTCCTATAGTATCACGTAGTATGATTATAAATTGTTGATGTTCTCTATTAAATAAAATTTTCAATTGGTTAAAAGTTGGGAATATTTTATCTTTGCAGTAAGCAACTTGTTTGAGTAATAGTTCATGGCTTTATTCTCATAAGAAATTATTTTAATAATTTTTATTTTTAATACGCTCCAATTTTCCACTTAATACAAGAAACAAAATAAAATATTTTTATAGAATATAAAAATTTCAAAAGTACCTACCTAAAAATTATTTAAAATTACGCCAAAGCAAAATATACAATTAAAAAAATAATAAAAATAAAAAAAATAAAAAAAATAAAAACACAGTCATATTAATAACGCCAATACCATCTGAAAAACGATAAAAAAAATTTAAGTTCGTATTTAAAAAAATAAAGTTGATGTTGATCCCTTGAAGACGAAACGTCGGATTTCAAACTGGATACCATCATTAAATAAAGCGGAAAAAATGGCAATGCAAAAGTGCAATTCAATTTGAAATCCGTTTTTAAATAAGCCCAGGAAATAATAAAACGAATTTTCAAAATTTCGGTTTTTTTCCGGATATCTCCGGAAATACTAGGAATTTTAAAATTTTCTAAACGGCATATTGCTAGGCACCTAAATGCGCAATTTTGCCTTAATTTGACCGACACTGTATCTCTTACGGTTTTCAAGTTCCCCATACATAGACACGAATTCGAGCCACCCTGTACTTTAAAACTTTTTTTATATCTATATTTAGTTTATATTTGACATTTAGTTTTATTATTCAACTTTTGTTTATTGATTTTGAGTTTTGACTAACTTTAGTTTTAATTAGCTTTGTCAATAAGAAATGAATTCTTCCGACAATAAAGCTTTTTTTGATTTGATTTGAATTATTACAGTTTTCTCTGATCATCCTGTATATGTGAAACCACAGTGGGACTATCTCAGAGACGACAACCTTTACCAAAATGGCATTTGTTCAACAAACATATCTGCATTTCTTTAGGAAATATGTTTTGGCAAGGAAAAAAAGGAGCCACAAGTTGAATTGCTAACCTCCGCTTTTGAAATCTACTCTGTTAAAAACAACAATGAATCGTTTAACTAGATAACAAAGGAATTTTTCACTTACCATTCTTTAGATTTATCCGATCATGGCTTTTACGCGCAACAATCCATTGATTCGCCAAATCTAAATTTTCTGGAAAGCGAAAGAATTTAATGTCGTGTTCTTGTTGCGAGTTTTGCACGTAGCCATAGCGCAATTTGGAATTATTTGACTTTAGTGTATTAACTAAGAAACCTTAACATAAAAACAAGAACTCTAACTACCTAGAATAACTCAATAATTATAGAAATAAGCAACACAAATTACAAGTCGATACACTATAAACAACGGTTTTGCGATGGACTGAAAACCGACGTGATGCTAGCATGTCACGTATGTTCGCGGTAGTAAGCGTATCATGATATAGCTATGCTTTTCATTTTGGATTAACACGAGGTTGGCCGTAGCGCGGCCGGCCTATGTATGGCAAGATGCGATTCTGTATGTTCGATATGAATATGTTTCGGTTGTGATAATGCCTCAGTTTTGTAGCGGGTTGTTCTTTGCATTGCTTATTCAGTGGTAAAATACTTAAAAAGAACAGCTAGATATTAAGCCGTTACAATATTAGGTCATAAAATTCGGTCAATATGTAACTCAAGCCAAATTAATAAAATATGAGATTATGTTTAATATAGGGTTCTTTTATAGCAAAATTTTAATTTCAAAGATGTATTCACATCAAACTAATCCCCACTAACCCAAACTAATACTGAATAAATACTCATTCATACTATATGATCTCTAAATATTTGGACAAATGTCCGTTGTTATAAACGTCTGTGTTGAATTTTAATAGATTACACAGAATATAACTCTCTCTAAGATGTCTCCCTTAGAACCTGAGAATAGTGAATTCGTTTTAAATTAGTTGCTATTATTTCACAACCTTCATAACCCCTCATGTGTGTTAGATAGATTTTAATGAAGATTTTGGTAGGGACCAGGGAATAAAGAGCGAACCTATATCGAGCTGAGGACACAAGAGGTAATAAATTGAATATTTCAATTTTTGAAACACTTATCCAGAGATTTAAAGACCACCGTAGTTATGAATAAACTATTAAGTGCATTTTTTTTAAATATAGATAAAATGTCTAAATTGTCAACAAAGTTATACTAATTAGTAACCTTAGTCTCCATGGTCCAAATAAAGAAGTAATATCTAAACACTATCCAGCCTTATTAAAAGGGGCTCCAAGGTAGATAAAATCACAACCTTCGATTTCCTCTTAAGTTTAGTATCTTGTTGGTTTCTGTAATACACGGAATGTTCGGATCAAGGAACCATTACTCTGCCAAGTTCGGGGAATATTTCTGCTTGAATAGGACCGTACTCAACATGTTCCCCATCAACCGTCATGTATCTATTAAAAAAAAAAACATTCATGTAAGATTTTTATTTTAGCGGCAGCGTCAAACGTTTATGAAAACTGAATGACTCAAGCATCTGGAGAGGGTTATACGTAAAATGTTACACTATTTTGAAATAGATTATTTACTTTCAATATGGGATTATCGGTTCTATATAAATATTACTTTCTATTCGCAATTTTACCTGTGTTAACCCTTCGAAATTTTGCTGGGGTCTGAGACCCAGAGGTTCAGTTATTGCAGCGCCGTCTCTTAGTAAGTTACGCTACTATCTTTCCGCTACCTGTAGCTGCCCGTCTTGTATTGAGTTACGACAGTTACAGAGACAATCTGACAGTTAATGTAAAATTGATCACCTAGCAGACTAGTATCGATTTTATTGCATTTTTGTGGATACGGACCCCAACAGACTAAACACGCGTGTAAGTTACTATTTTGATATAATTTAGTTTTAAAAGCTATTAACTTAGTAAACTTTAACATAAAATAAATAAAAAATATGAGTTTAATTAGTTTGAATGAAAGGCGACGCTTATTTCTAGTAACCGCATTCTTTTCGAGTTTTACTTTTTCCTGCGTAATTGTATCCGTTTACATATCACCAAAGACAATTCACAGGAAATAGACGCCCAGCGAGCCGAAACGGTAATGTACTTCAGGTTCCGTTCTTAAGAGCGCAGCACCTGCGGCTTGTAAACCTAATTTTACTATTATTTTAAATATTCCGCACCTCTCGACATGGTGCGAATTCGGTTACCATGATGACGATACGACGCCTCGCGGTGTTGCCGATGTATGTTGGACTTAGCAGAGCTCGATCAGGGCAACCCGATGTTGCGCGGCGGTAATGAGTTCAAAAAGCGTAAAGGGCTGCCGCGTTCTCTTTGATAGACCGCTTCGCTTGTCGGTGTCTTAAATCTAGAGCTTTTTAATACCGCCTGTTTTTTATGTAAACCTTGCCATCTTCAATTATTGAGGGGAAGGATTATTACTATTTGGTAAATTTGGTTATTTCAAAGATATTCTTTTTGCAAGTGCATTGTGATTGAATTCTTCCTCTTACGTTCACCGATTTTAAAAATTTCAATCCTAGACGAAAACGGCATCCCGTACTCCCCCCCCCCCCTCCCCCTTTTGGCCAGGAAAGGGGGGAGAAGGAAAAACTTAAATAATTAATTTCGGGAGAACGGGAAGAGGTACGGGGTCGAAATTTTTATGGTAGGTGCGCCCCACGGGGGGCCACCTGAGACCATACGGGAAGATCGGGGCCCTAATTTAAGGGATGTTTTGGGGGAAAACCGTTTTTTGCCCGTATCTCTGCAACGAAGGCTCGGATCGAAATTCGAAAATTCGAAAAACGATGACCCCGCTTGTTAAAGTTTTCATTTGTATCGTGTGGTCTTAATTTTATTAGGGGCAAGATAAAATACTGGTTTTGTGTGGTCCTGATTCTACGGGGTTGAACCAATCTCGTAAAAATTAAAAAGTGAACATTTCTATCAAAATAAGTGTATTTTATTTTGAAAAACATAAACATGCGTTAATTTTATTATCGTTTTTAAATACTTGGTATTTATAGCAAAATTATGATAATAAGAGGTGATTTCTAGCCTATACCACCGAACAAATAACGTATATTTGTTCGGTGCCTTTACTAAATATCCTTAATTTTAACCTATAGAATGAACACCTTTTAATCTAAGTTGAAGGTATTACCAAAGACAATTTACAAATTTACAGTTAATTGTCTTTGCCCCACTCCGTAATAGTCGAACGCTAAAAGATCTACTCCATTTGCACGAAAAGCTTTACTCGAACGGCTGGAGTATTTTAGGTATGCTCGGAGTGAATGGCGTTAGCAACCCGAACGCGCCTATTGAGAAATTGTTAGGTGGCTCATTGTCCTAATGACAATTTGAACTAGTCGCTCCTGCTATATTGCACTGTTAGCTAAAAAGGGCATAGTTACATGGTTAGCAACTGTAGATTTTTATGTTCATTATAACAAGGAATATTCGCGCAGTTACAACGATAATAGGACAATTTTTTAAAACTTCTTATTATAGAAGGTTGGTTAACTATGGGATACTTTAGAAATCGTTCTTATTTTTGCAGATTGTATTTATTCAATATATAGAGTTTCAGTTATAAAAAAAATACACAGGACAAAGTGGTCAGATATTTTTAATTGTCTGTTTAATTTTTATGCGCCATTGTTAATTTGGTTTTGACAGGGATTCGAATTATAACTTTACTTACCAGCAGAATTATGTACATTATTTAAACAAATACTAAAATTGTCAACGCCTGTTATTCAATACAATCAAGTACCCAGTTTCCTTTTTTTTGTAGTACGGTTATAACAATATTTAGTCTAATCCATGCTTGTCTTTTATAGGTAATTCAAATTTGATTGTTTTATCGGTTGAAGAGCTGCACAGAAAATATTTGTGCCAATATGATTTTTTAAAAGCTGATTTCAAAACTGAAAAAATGCGATATTTAAAGGATAATAATTGCGTTCGAATACATTATAAAAATGACGATGTGCAAATGAAACGTCCTCTAAAAGTGTTAACTCCTACTAAAACCTATGAAAGAACAACTTCTAAAACTTTTGAAGAGACAAGTAGTCCTGTTACACCCAAGCGTCCAAAACTTGATGAATTTTTAAAAGAAGTTATTCATATTCCAAGCGTCTCGTCTACCCCAAGGAAAATCAAATTAAAAAATAGAATTTTATTTCAAGCCAAAAAAATACGAAACTACTCAAAAAAATATTTTTGGTTAAAAAAGCAATTGCCTTTAAAAAATTCTCTTGTCAAGTCGCTCTTAACAACAATATTATCATTGGCAGCAAGAACTTTAGTAGGTATGCAACTTCGAGGCAAGCGGCGTACTTGGACTAAATATGAAAAAGATTTTTCAATATCATTTTATTATAAGTCACCCATATAGCTTATAAATATTTAAGGCGGCAAGGGATTATATTGCCTGGCATATCTACCATAAGAGGTTGGATCGGTCAGTGTATTTTTAAAACTGGTTTGGACGACACGCTTTTAGACCAATTAAAAAAAATGTTCTGTTATGTCTTCAGAAGAAAAAAATGCGTAGTGGCATTTGATGAGATATCCATGAAGGAAAATTTGGAATATTCCAAAAAAATTGATATTGTTGAAGGTTTTGAAGATCTTGGACCCCTAGAGCGTTCAGCAAGATACGCAACACATGCATTACTTTTCTCGATTAGAGGGTTAATATATAAATGGAAATTATCAGTTAGTTTTTTTTCTCAAAATTCAATAGAACATGAAGTCCTAAAATGCTTAATTTTACATGTTTTGGATGAGTTATTCAAAGTTGGGTTTGTACCAAAAGCTATTGTCTGTGACCAAGGTACAAATAATAGAAGTGCTTTAAAGTTACTTGGCGTGCATTCAGACAAACCAATTTTCATTCTTAAGCAAAACAAAATTTTTGCGTTTTGTGATATTCCACATTTATTTAAATCAATCCGAAATAATTTGTTGTCTGACGATTTCAGCTTATTTGGCAATAGAATAAGGTTCGAATTTATTAAGCAAGTTTTCAAAATTGATCAAAATTCAGACACTGCTAGGGATTTACCAAAATTAACTGAAAGAAACATGAATCCGAATGCCTTTGAAAAAATTTCAAGCCGTTTGGCTCTTCAAGTCTTTTCACATTCTGTAGCAGCGGCGGTAAAAACATGTGTCGGAAATCAACAGATAAGTTCGGAAGGAATTCACACAGCAAATTTTTTAGAAGAAATGAATGATCTTTTTGACTCTTAATAGTAAGCGCTTATATTCAAAAAATCCGTACAGTTGTGCGCTTTCAGAAAAAAATCCTTTAATTTTGGCAACATTGAACCCCTTGTCAATGTTGAAATATATTTCAAAATTTAAGTAAAATTAAATTAAAAAATGGAAAGCAAAGTCGGCCGCCATGTTTCGATGGAATGCTGCAATCTATTAATGCGATTAAATCTCTATTTACTGATCGAAAAACGGATAAAATCACATATTTATTGACCAATCGCCTTACTCAAGGCTTCCTTGAAATTTTTTTTGCGGTCATAAGGCAACATGGTGGCTGGAATGTCACCCCGACAGCGCGTGTTTTTCGGCTCTGATTTTCCATTCAAACTATTACAAGATTTTTAAAACCTTCTCTTTACGCCAACTGTCAGGAAGACAACGACAAAAAAATTACTTTTGATTTTCCGAAATCCCAACAACAATCATCAGTCGGTGAATCAAATCAAAACACAACATTTTCTACAACAAACGTCGATATTGGGGATGAATTTGAAATTGACACAGATAAAAAACCTAGGCATACTTTAGAGGACTGTGCTATTAGTTACTACAGTGGCTATTTAGTTAAAAAAAACTCTTTCGAAATTCCAATGCAGCAATTGTGATAAATTCCTAAAATCGGAAAAGACAACCTTGATGACTCAAGGGAACTGTTGCTGCTTGAAAAAAACTATGGATGGAAGGGGCGTATTCATTTGCGGGTTCCTCGCGAAGCGGTGGCAAATGTGGTTGAAAAATCAATAAAAATTTTGAAAAATATTTCGAACTCTACAAACATCAAGAATTTTTTAAAATTAAAAATAAAGTGATATCTAGAAATTTCATTTTCATTGGACCCTAACGACACTTGCTATTTACATAAAAAATATTTGCTTGAAACCATGATTATAACAAATTTATTTAAATTTTGTAAATGGACAAAATCGGGAAGTAAAACATACCCAAGAAAAATAAAAAATTTAAAAAATATTTATTATTTATGCCATATTTTTCTAGTTGCCAAATTTTCCAACAACTATTGTCGTGGTTGCTAAACATGCAATGCAGTTCAGCTCTGGCCTGCTATAAGCAGACTGAACATTTTTTGACGTTATTTTATAAACTCCGCTCTTTTTTGCCACAATCATTCAAATATGCGCGCCCCTATGAGCCACAAAACCAGTACCAAAGGAAAACTTAACCGTTCCATCCTACCGAAACATTGTAAAGTTTCCTGGATACTTTCAATATATTTTATTTTCAATCTGTAATATTAATTAAGTTAATATTTATTATATCTATATCATATAATACTACATAAACATATAAAATCTGATCAAAACAAGTAATATATGATTAGACATAAATAAATTAATCTATGCTCTTTTCGTAATTTCAGTTACCACAATTTAAGTTTTCAAAGTCGGACAAATAATGCGAAAAATTAATTTTGATTTTTGATATTATCTTTATATTTACAATTGATGCAGTGGTGGCTGAGTTATAATGGATAATAAAGTCGAAATTATACCCATTTGTAATGACGTCATTTTTGTTTAGTACCTATATTTTAAACAGCGGTGACAACAAATTTTTAGGAAGAATTGGTATCTGATCAGTGTTCAGCATTTATATATTTTTCTACTACCGTGCGTAAAGTACTCACTTTACGCACTCTTTAAGATTCGTAAGGTTCACCTTTTTAATGTTGTGCGTAAAATAAATCACTTTACGCACTAGTGCGTAAAGTAAATCTGACATCTTTTTTCACTTTTAGTTTATTCTTTGTCAAGATCATTTACGTACAGTTTATGCCATAACTAACCACTTGTTTCACAACACATTACGTTTTCAAAAGTACCTACGGCATTTAATAATATAAGTGAATTACAAAATGCCTTTAAAACAAAATAAATAATTAATTAACATAAATATGATGATACTCAGCGGAAGGCCGTGGCGCCGCCACCATCGCCTCGTAGCTTAATTTTTTTATATCATCAAGTTACCTCTGATAGCTATGTTTGACGGCTTTAAATTCGACGCGCTTCATTAATTTTTGTTCCCAGTTTATTTTAATTTATAATATATCTTCTTCAAAATTTTTTATCACGTTCATCACCGTACAGTAAAAATGTTACTGTTGATTAGCCACTAGTAATTTATTGGAAAATAAATATTAGGGAACAAACGTTGCTTGTGGCCAGTATGGCGTCATTACAAATAGCTATAATTTAGACTTTCGGTATCTCAGAAGTTTTAATGAATTATTGTTTTTGGCAATATTAAGACGTCGTTCCTAAAAGCAAATTTATATCTAATAAGTAACAAACTATATTTCTCATTTACATTTGTACCGTGCGTTCAATTTATCTTGATAACATTTTGATTCGTTGTATTTTTTTTTTGTTTTTAAAGATATCAAGGTAAACAAAAAAGCAAAATGAAGGGTTGGTAGCCAAGTTTTTTTCTAAGTTACACATAAAACAAAACACTAACAATTTTCTGACATATAAGCCTATTCTATATTTTTTTTAAATGGAACACCTTGTACATCTTTGGACTCTCTAGAGAAATCTAAACACATTTCGTGTATAATATTCTATACCTATCTTTAGGTGTTTACGAAATATTGACAGTTGAAAGTCGGGCATTTTGACATTTTGACAGGATTTAAAACCTAAACCGCGCCAGAGCAAAGAAAACGGTGTGCACATTCCTATCTTAGGTTTTCATGACCTATCGAATGACAGTAACTTTGAATTTAAGCCGCGGATAAAATTAACCGGAACTTTTAAACCTCCGGTTAAATTCAAAGTCACTGTCATTCGATAGGTTATGAAAACCTAAGATAAAAATGTGCAAACCGTTTTCTTTGATCTCGTGCGGTTTAGATTTTAAAGCCTGTCAAAATGTCCGACTTTCAACTGTCAATATTTTGTAAACAGCTAAAGATATAGGTATAGGATAGGATATTATATACGAAATGTGTTTAGATTTCTCTAGAGAGTCCAAAAATGTAGTAATATACAGGGTGTTCCATTTAAAAAAACTATTTAGTAGGCTTATATGAGAGGAAATTGTTAGTGTTTTGTTTTATGTTTATCTTAGAAAAAAACTTGGCAACCAATCTTACATTTTGCTTTTTTGTTTACCTTGATATCTTTAAAAACAAAAAAGTTATAGCGAATCAAAATGTTATCAACATAAATTGAACGCACGGTACATATTCTTAAAGTCAAGGCTAAATAATTGCTATAACTATATTATAAACATAGAACTTTTCTAACTCTTGCAGAAATACATGTATTGATATATTAGTGCAACAATTTTTTTTGGTGTCATGTCTACGGAAAAATTATTTTGCCTTACTTCTCTTGTCACCGCGAAATAGGAGATTTCCTTGCTGTATGTTACATTAATATATTATTATTTACAACCATGTAATAATAGGCGTATAATACTCATCATAGTGAGGGCTGTGCATAATACAACCAGTGTAATTACGATAAAACAACAAGTAAAATTATGAAGTCGTAATAGTTCTAGAGCCACAAATATATTCTTTTATCGAGAGCACGTGAATAACCAAAATCGAGATAGCAGATTGTGATTTATATAATCATAGACAATCCTTTGATATAATTAAGCTGTTGTTCTATCTTCATTGTATACATTATTGTTTAACTAGAAAATATTTATTGCACGTTATTATTGGCGGTTTGATTTTTATGGCAAATTTAAATGTTTGGTTATGTCAAAGATAATTTAATTATATTTTAATCATTCATTACTTAGTTTAGAGCATTTTTGTTATCAAAATATAATAACTATTATTCTTTTATAGGTGATTTAATGCTTTTTAATTTGCTAATACTATTTGTAGAAGATATGTTCTATTAACATTAACATCAAAATAAGTTGAGTTAATGAAAATCATTCCCACAAATTAGTATATCCATTATTTGTTAATCCCTTTTTGTGCTCGACCTAAGATCTCCTTTTATTTCGGATACCTTTTATATATGACCAAATATCTAAATTATTTAAAATAAAATAACTGATTTCTGGAAGTAATGTTAAAAGCCAGCAAACACGGTCACCATTATTTTAAATGAACCGAAAGGTCTTAATGTTACGTTTCATTGGTTTCATCAAAGACAATTTACAGTAATTGTCTTTCGTTTCATTAATGCTTAATAGAAAATAGGCACAACGGCAACCTCAGCTGGCGATCTATGAACGATATCCAAAGCAGATTTCTATAATGGCGCCATCTGTGAATCAGTAGATGCAGAACGTGGCCGATATTTATCGTGGAGGCTCGCTTTTTGAAGCGAGCCTCCATTCGATGTCCCATTTTAAAAGCATTGCGTCGCCCGTCTAAACTGTGGATTGTCTTTGATATCACGTAACACAAATTTTGCCCAATTTTAATTCCTTCTACCTGGTTTTAACGCACCGTGGCAAAATGTACCCCCTTCAATAGTAATGTAAGAAATTTATATTTTGCAGTGCGAAAATTTGAATTTATTGTCGTATAAAATTGTAATATTGATGTTATAAAACGCAGGTTATAGCCCATGTAACACTTCCTAACAAATGTAATCATTGGACCCCCCTCCCTCAGGCGCGTTACGTAATATGTGAAGGGTCCCTAATTATTGTAAACACATTTTAGGGGCAAAATGGGAGATTTTGAAAAGAAGCAAACACGGCTCTTAGCTCTTTTTGAAGAACTGGTATCAAATAATGAAAACACACGCTCAGGCTCAGAAGTTGATGGAAAAGAAAATTATGAAGTTGAAGAGATGGATGAAGCTAATGAACTACACGAGTTGGGAGACAAAGTGGGTGAGTGGGAAGAACATGAAGTATAAGAGTTGGGGGACGACAACGGTAATTTGGAAGCAAGAGAAGACACATCGGACAGCGATATAGGCAGCCAAGGATATCCATTCTATTTAGGAAAGGACAAAGGAAGTAAGTGGTCTAAAATACCAATAGTTAGGTGACCCAATGTCCAGGACTCGCGCTGAAAATATTATATTATGCTAAATTACCGATAGATTGTTGGAAGTTTCTTTTCTGTTCTGAGCACTGCGGCTATAAATGCAGTAGTATACCGAAACAACACCAATAATTACAAAATGACAAGACGTGAACTCCTAAAATCATTGGGCCAATATCTGAAAGTGATTAAACTGTTTGACCAAAAACATTTATATTTTTTAATACCACTTTCTAACCTTTATAATATCAATACAAGGATTAAGATTTGTTGGTTTTAAT